>JANEHU010002576.1:0-126063 GCA_027563435.1 Nasonovia ribisnigri | reverse complement strand
TTTGACCAAAATAAGGAGATGTCCTATTGTTGCCATAGGCGCAACTAGGGTTGAAATTCTGGGGGTGGGGGCTAACAAAATTATTTATTTAAAATAACCCATATGGGTAATATATCTAAATTAATAAGGGATATTTTTTTTTGGGGGGGGAGTTGACCGAATGAATTTGTTGCTCCGAGTTTTTCAAATTATATATAATATATTATTGTTATCAAGTAGTAAAATGGTTAGGTGAGGTACTGGTAAAGATAATAGGTAAAAACTAAAAAGATTTTACATATTATGTTTACATTTTTTTGGAATATAATTGCCTTTGTGCGGAAAGCATTCCATTTTTTTTATAGGCTTATGGATTGCTAACGCGATTAACGATCAATTTTTAACCAATGGGTCACATCAAAAAGTACTGTGTCTATGTAGATGTATACTGTAGTGGACAGTGTATTACTATTTAATATTTACTGGTTTATCTTAATCATTAATATAATATTAATAAAAAGAGTTATTTAGGTATAAACTTTATTATTATAATTTGTAAGATATGTGTTAAAATGTGTTTAAAAAGGTTTCAAGTATTGATGATTGTAGATTTAAAACTTATAAGTTCTAAGATAGTAGAAATTTTGTAAAAGGTATATTATGTAATATTTTGTTCACAGCCAGGCGCCAGCTCTTCCGCGGTACCTAACTAAAATGTTTCAAGCGGGAAAGTCTCCCTTAGAGCACTCCGATTTACCGCGTGATACAATACAGTGATAACACACTCATTGTCCACCAAATTTCCGCTTACACAAAAATATTTACCGTGTACACACCAAATTAATTTTACCTTATATAGTTATTATAAAACTGAAATAATTATTTCAAGAAAAGCACACAAATTAATTGAATAAACTTTTATAATTGTTATAATTCATTTTTCATCTCAATCATCTAAATTAATGATTTATAAGCTTTTAAAAATGCTATAAATAATGGACATAAGGCATTCTAAATGAGTTTACTAAACATTGATCCATTTTGAAAATTGTTGACTAAATGTGCATTTTTGAATGGCTTTTATTCATAGCTATATTGTTAAAAGGTACCCAACTTCGTAATTTTTTTCTACTTATATAATATATAAATTACATATTGACATGTTCCGGCGCCTCTAAAGCTAAACAAGAATGGGAAACGTAGTTGTTGCCGTCCGTTTGCGGATGAGGTGACTGATTAATCAATTCTCACACGACAAACATAGGATAAATATACTCGGGTAAATGTATAGTTTATCGCAAGGAAATTATATGGAGATTTCATTAAAATATTTCAGAAGTACTTTTCTAGAACCCAGTTAAAAAATACAAACCAAAACTGAATAAAATTAATACCATGATAAGAAAATTCCCTTTATCAATCGATGATAGTGAATTTTTTAGTGAACCATTTATACCATATTGTTCTTTGTTGTGACCATGGTTCAATATCATTATCAGCTTTGGACAACGTTTGGAACAAATATTTTGTGGAACAAATATTTATGGAACAAAGTCTATTGGTACAAATGTTTTGTGGAAAAAAAGGTCATCGGAACAGATGTTTTGTGGAATACCGAGTAAAATTCGGATAAGTGGAAACAAATATATTGTGGAACAAACGTTTTGTGGAACAAATAGTAGTTTAAAAAAAATCATTTTTGTTCCAAAAAAATTATTATTAAGATCCACAAACTAGTAACTAGACTGTTGTTCCGAGAGATTTTGTTCCACAAAATATTTGTTCCGATGGACTTTTGTTCCGCGAAACACATGTTCCAATGGATATTTGTTCCACAAAACCCTTGTTCCACGCTTGGAACAAGTTTTTTGTGGAACAAAAGTCCATTGGAACATGTGTTTTGCGGAACAATATGAAATGGCCTGAAAATGGTCTTAGCATGGAAGAAACACAAATCTTAAATCTTAATACTTATTTTGGTTTGATAATTGATATTAATTTAAAAAGTTCCGATTCAATGGAAAAACATGTTTATTATGTATTTTATAGTATTTATATTTTATCATAACATATTTTATGAGATGTAGGACAGCAGTCGGCAGTTATAATATTTTTAGTACACATTTGTTTTGAAGAGAACCTGTATGAGAAAATTGTAGTGTTTATATTTTCTTAATGTCGTTGATAGATTTTACATAATTAATTTGTAAATATTAGTTGAGTTTTAAGTATTTGGTCTTAGCTTTTGATCAATTTATGTGGACGGATAAAATATTCTAAATATGCTTAAATGCATAAAAACAATGAATAATTTATTGGACAAAGGGGTTTAGGTCATGTTTAGATTCATATTTATATTCAATACTATTAGTGTAAGACAGGGTGAGAGTTTCTACAATAGTGTCCTCTAGTCTAGCCTATATGGTTATTAAATGGATGTCATTAAAAATTGGAGTAAACAAATTTTAATAGGTGATAATTAGTGAATAATAAGTTCCAATATTGAGTAAAGTAAATAAGTAATGCAGTTAATATTAATTTCGACGGTGGGCGAGTAAGCGAGTTGGTATGTTGTATTTGGCTTTGGCCTTTGATCAAAAAGTAGCCCGCTACGTCACTGTCGCTTCTACAATGTTTTGTCCTCTGTGCCGCTACAGTCGTAAGATCTATCTAAAACCGTGAATCAGAGCATCGGGTGGTTGAGTCTCTCGAGATAACAGCAAAATTTATCTCATGAAATACAGATAAAATAAATCTATGGTTTAAATTATGTATTTTTATTGTGTTTGACACACTGAATATTTCACGATAATTTGTTGTTTTTGAGGTTATTGTTCAAAAGACTTGAATAGTTGATATTATAGTTTTTACTTCTTACAACTTACAAGTTACGAACAAGACCTATTATAGTTTTTAGAACTACGCGTACAACTTACTACTTTATACTTGATAGTCTTTTTATAAATATTATAACTATTTAACAATTTTTTTTCTTTGAATATAATATAAAGCTGGAATAAATTTTTTTACGTATTTATGTTCAATAAATTAAATTTTACTTAGTTGTTTTAAAACGTACAAAATGCCTCCTAAGCCGAAAGCTCAGGGAACTAGTAAAAAAGCCGATGCTAAGAAAAAAGAAAGAGTTATTGAAGTAAGATGTGACATTTTATATTCATCTATATTAACATTTATGAAAATCCATAGTATTTATTTACAATCTTATCAATTGCCTACTTATTTGGTTTATAGGATAAAACTTTTGGCCTAAAAAATAAAAAAGGAGCCAAACAACAAAGATTCATTCAACAAGTTGAGAAACAAGTTAAATCTGGTGGATTAGTGCGAAAAGTAGATGACAAGAAAAAAGATGATAAGACTAAAGATGAATTAGGATTGATATTTAAACCTGTTCAAAAAGTTGAAAAAGGTAAAACTTCAGGTTTAATTTATAATTTTAAATGTTACTTTAACTACTGAACAATTTGTAATTTTTTACTTACCTAAGGTTAGTATAGTTTTTATAGTTTAACTTGTCATTTTTGTGTGTTCATAAGAATTTGCGTTTAATCTTTTACCTAGTTTACACGGAAGCAAATAAATAAAGAACTAGTATAATAAGAAAATAGCTAGATATTTTTTGTTTTACAAATGTTGATTATTTCATTATTATTCAATACAATTTAGCATTAATCTATTATCAAGTTTTATATAAAATACTTTATTTTTTTAAATTTAAAAAACTAAATGTGTATAATAGCATAAATATGGTTGTACCATATTTAATCTAATATAAAACAAAAATCATTTAGTCTGAATCTTATTTTTATTAATTGGAAAAAATATTATGTATAATTTATAATCTCAGCCATAATTTTTTTCTACATAAATTAATTAGGCGCCGATCCAAAATCCGTCCTATGTGCATTTTTCAAACAAGGTCAATGTGCTAAAGGGTCAAAATGTAAATTTTCTCACGATCTGGCTACCGAAAAGAAAGCTGAAAAAAGAAGTATGTATGTGGATTTGCGAGATGGTGAAGAAAATGATACTATGGAAAACTGGGATGAAGACAAGCTCAAAGAAGTAGTAGACAAAAAACACGGAGAAACTGATAAAAAACATCCATCCACTGATATTGTTAGTAACCTAAACATTTTGATATTGTATAAATCTACATTTAATTCAATATTCCTATTTTAGATTTGCATGTTTTTTTTGGAAGCTGTTGAAAAAAGTAAATACGGATGGTTCTGGTCATGTCCAAATGGTACCTCTTGTATTTATAGACATGCGTTACCCCCAGGATTTGTTCTTAAAAAGGTTAGTTTTTAATAAATGTACAATATAGAATAAAAACTTTAATTAAATGGCAGGATATCTTAGTATTATTTATATTTTTATATCACTTACAAAATATTTTTAGGACAAGAAAAAAGATGACAAAAAGGATGAAATTCAATTAGAAGATTTAATAGAAAGAGAAAGAGCTGCATTGAATTCTGTTAAATTTACTAGAGTGACTTTAGAAAGCTTTTTAGCTTGGAAGAAACGTAAAGTTAGAGAAAAAAAAGATGCAATAATTAAAGATGAAGAAAAGAAACGAACAGACTATAAAGCTGGAAGACAAATTGGGGTTTGTAATTAATTTTAATTTTTTTTATGATTTTAAATAAATAAATTATTTATAATTTTTCAGCTTTCTGGTCGTGAAATGTTCTCGTTTAATCCTGAGATGGCAATTGGTGACTCAATGGATGATGGAGAAGAAGCATTTGATGCTTATATACGGGATGAAGATGAAGACGTAGATGGAAATGTAAAAGTAAGTTGTATATTCAATTTAGATTAAATATTGTACGAACCATTGAAAAACTTAGTTAAATAATTTAAGTTCAATAACTTAATACAGACCATTTAGTAATTACAGAGTAATCTAATAAATAGATAAATAGACATTTATTCAATTTGTTAATCCATAAATATGTTTTGTACTCATTATTACGGAATAGATTTAACTTTGTATTATTACGTTTTAGATATAATTAGTACGATTTCCTAGTACATTTTTTTCTTAATGCTCTAAAACCAGACGACCATATTTTATATACTATAAAACAATTATCAAATAATAGTAAATAATAATATATTGTATAGAATTAATAGTATACAGATAATATTTCACACCAATACATAAATAATTGTAATTTCTTGACCATTGTCACACATTTTACTTGATTAATGGTATGTTTTTATTGTAAAAAATTAAATGCCAATGCCAGTATATTTCAATAAAAAACTTTTATAAATTTAATTTTAACAAGATAGTAAAATAAGTTAGAAACGTTTGTTAAAAAGATTCTGTTATAAATACTAAAAGTAATACAATATAGTGACAAACTGAAAACATACCAACATAATTCTAATATAGTACAAGAAATTTATAATATTATAGAAAATATTAACCATTTTCTGTAAATAGAACACGTTCTAGACTTGCCTGTAAGTCGTAAGATATCAATAAATAGAGAAGTACAGATTCTTATATAAAATACTGTTGAAGTATGGTCACTTGGTGGCTGAGCATTAACAAATAATTACCAATTTTTTTAAGTATTTCACATATAATTGTATACTGTATTCCTCTCAGATAAAATTTAATATTTATTTAAATCTTAAAAATTTATTCATTTTAAAATTCATGAAAGGATTGTGTTTAAAACATTTGTATGTACACTTAATTACTTAAATATATTATTATTTATTAAATTTATGTAATTTATGATTTTTATAGGTTAGAGAAATTCAATTAGAAACATTAGAATTGGAAGCAAGTGAAGTAGATGATACTGGTACCCGGTTACCCCAGGATAGATTTAATGATTCTGATGTAGCTACAATCCCAATCAATGAAAACCTTTTTGTGGATGAAGATCTGGATGACTTAGATGAATTAAATATAGATGATGATGATGATGATGATTCTACAAATTAGATTTAAAAAAAAAAAAAACATTGCTTCAACAAATAATTATTTTTAATAATATCTTTTAAATTTCTTCCTCTTGTTATTAAATATAATTTAAAAAAAAAAAGTATACATGTTTATGACCTTAAATTTTCTACAGTCTCACAAATTTTAAGTGCCGATTCTACACAACCATTGAATGTTGACTGGGTGAAACTATCTCCACCAGCTAAAATTGGAATGGATTCATTTAGTAAGACACATCCAGGACTGTTGTTGTAAGGAGTTGTGACTTGTGAATATAACCATTTATGAACATTGCATGATGCAGGTAATGGCCAATCTGGAAATAATTTGTTTACTTTATCATTTAACATTGGAAACATACTCTCTGTGGTTTCTTTTATATGTTCTTGTCCAAATTCCTTGGTTGTATGAAAAACAACACAATCTGGTGAATTATATTGTTCTCGTTTTCTATTTTCTATAGAAACATATCTGAATGTTTCATCATCCATAAATTTAACGTCCCATTCTGTTTCTAGTACAGGCTTTTCATAAAACATATTATATGTAAAACGTGTACTGTAGATAACTTTTTCAAGTTCACTGCGAACCGTTTGAGACATTGGGCAATCCATTTGAAGAATTTGTGGTGCTGGTGCTGTTATAACTATTAAATCAAACGATTCTTCACTTCCACAAATACATGTCACTTTACCTGTAGGTGTAATTGCACAAACTCTCCTTTCAAATTTGGTACAATCTATTTTAGCATAATTCAAAAAATATTTTACTAGTGAGTTAGCACCATTTGTTGCAATAAAGTGTTGCTTGTGGTGTGATTCTGCTATTCCTTCGATTTTGCAATTCATAGGTGTTAATGTTTTTGTGGAAATTAATGGTTCATATATATCAGAGTATTTTGATAATGTTGATGCATCAGTGGTAATGAATTGAGCACCAAGGTCGACAAATGTACCGTTGGGACCACGACGGACTGATGTGCGGCCACCGGGTCCTCTGGCTTTGTCCCATAGTGTTAAATGAATATTTGGTATACGGGTACGTAACAAGAAGGCAGTTATTGTAGAAGTTAGTCCACAGCCAATTAAGAGTACTTTCATTATATAAAATATATATAAAAAAAAAAGAAACAGTAATATACTTGTAAAATTATAAAGTAATAACTTTAGGTTCTGGTTGGAAATGTATTATGTACGGAATGAAAATACTAAACAGAAAATAATATTGTATTAAACTATATATTATACTATACTGTAGTAGTGTAGTATTATACTATTATATTATATAGTATAATGCATTGAAATTTCACATTTTTCATAATATGGTTTATCAGTGTACTAGTTCATTGTGTGATAACATTGAATAAAATGATTTGGTTGTGATTGAGGGGGGTGCAAAGTCAGCTGATTGTTCTATCACAGGTTGTAAATACATAAATTTTACAAAAGAGATAATTACAATAAATTATAACCAATGGTTCTATCACAGAAGGGAAATGTGAAATATTATATTATTTATTATTTATTATATAAATATTAAATATATATTTCACCTATTCTGTGGCACTACTTTCGTGGTAGGCCACATTTAAATACTACTGTTGATTATTAGTTTATTACTATCAGTAGTCAGCACCAAGCATTTAACTGTACGCTGGCTATGTATTACATAAATACATGTATTTATTTCGGTGATTACTAATGTATAATTATCACTATAATTTTATTTTAGTAGTTGTTATATTCCTATTTATTGCTAGTACTTTTATTCTAGTTGTATATTCCTATATAATGGGCTATTTAAAAATAATATGTGCTTACCATAGGGGTGTGCAGACTTTTTTCGCAGGATACGATGGTATTTTTTAAATATACCTAACTCAATATAAACAATAACTCCGCAAAAGGTCTTAGTAAAAGTAATTTCTAATAATGCAAAAAAAAAAAATTAACATGCATTTTATTTAGGCAGCGTTTTTATAAGTTTTAGATATTTTAATTTGAAAAGTTTATATTGTGATTGCATTCCAATAAAGTAGGTAACAGAATAAAAACCTACAAAAAAATGATTATAATAATATAATAATGGAAAACAATTACATTCTAATCCTTTGAAATTCTTTTATTTTTTATAGTACCTAGCATGAAAATGGGCGGCTTTCATTTGGGCGAATAACCCAAAATAACATATCGTTTGGGCGAATTTATACATATCATTTGGGCGAAATTTACACAGGCCCCTAATTTATCTAATACATCGTTTGGGCGAGTTATTAAAAATAATTTATAAATTACATGTTGATTATAATTTATAGACTATATAATATACGTTTTCCTTCCCATTTTTAGAGACTTAGGACTCTCAGTTAATTCTAACTGGTATGGTTAAAATGTGTTATATTGCAGTCATATAATCTATCTATATTTATAAATAATTGGTTTTAACACTTCAAAATAGTTATCAATGATTTTAGTATTTATATTATTGTGATGAAGATGGTATTATTTTTATTTTGCATGTTTTTGCATATATTGAGCTTAATGCATATTTTTGCATATTTAGTATGATCGTATTTATTTTATATGTTATATATATGTTACTTCCCTATTATTCAATAATTCATAAATTCGCCTAAACGATCGGTTAATTTCTCGCCCAAATGATACAGCTCTACTCAGGTAAATTTTTGGGTTATTCGCCCAAATGAATGACGCCCATGAAAATAAGCATTAGCGCAGGGGCGAGAATGTTCTGAAGACAAAACCCACAATTCTCACAAGAGTGGTGGATTCTGACTTTAACTATATTAGGTATTACGAGTTAACAATGTATTAAATTATTTATAGGTATCGATACTGTCTCAACTCTCAATATTTAAATTCTAATCTTGAACTAAGATACCACAGAATAAATAATTCTCTGTTATTACCATTATTATTATAATCACTATTCCGTGAAGATAGTATGGACTAACTTCTGAACTTGGTTTACACAAAATCGATTTTATCAAAAACTAGTTTTGCCTTAAAATTTTAGGCTTTTCCTTATTTTTTTATTTTTTGCGTCTAAATATAAATATATTCCAACTATTTTTTAACTATTCAACTAGTAATTATCAATTTATCGTTGTGACAATAATTTATTAGTATACAATATTATATTTTCTCAAAGTATTACAAAAAAAGGCATGTTTTTGAGTTAACGAAATATAATAATGTCAAACAAAAACAACCGAGTACCTACTGGCCCATCTGACTGTTTTTTAAATCAGACAGGGCCAAATTCCCACAGACGCCATATTATATTTTTTGTAAAATACAATTATAGTAAAAATACGTGTTACAAATTGTATTATATATACTTATATAAATAGACAAATAGTGTTATACACACTACATACGTGCTTAGTTCTTATGTCCCGAAAAATTCAACAATTTCTGTGGTCGGTAATAATATTTTACGTACCTATATACCTATATTTGCATTATATTATTTGCCATACTACTCTTTCACTACAAAAAGCTCAAAAACCGGTGAAGGGGGTAGGTGACTTACTCGAATTGAATAATAAAATAAATAAACAAAACGAATAACGATGACATCGGCTTGTGAGAATTATTATGTTATTTTATACACCCGTATTAGGTATACAATATTCATTTTTACACACTGGCTCAATATTTTTAAACCATCTCATGTTTGAATAATTTTTTTTAAGTATATTACTCACAAATACAACATTTTACTGACTGCTATTATATAATGTATTATACTATACCTATGATGTATGTACATTGTACAATTTACAAAATGTATAAAATAAAAAATCATAATTCAATCAAAATTATGATTTTTTTTTTATTTTGGTTATCAAACATACTATATTTTTAATTTTTATAATTCAATCAAGTGAAAAACTATATGTTTCGATTTTTGATTTATTTAAAATCAATTTGGGTAACAAGAAAATATGTTTATGCAAATAGTCAATATACAATACTTAAAGTTATTTTCAGATAAACAACTTATAATTACATTTCACATTATTATTAAAATATTAACTTACAGCCTTAATGCACATTTCATACGTGGAAAAATACATACAATGATAAGTTATAGAATAATCTTAAACGATAAATTGTAATAAATCAAAGAGGCATAACTTTTTAAATCGGCATAGAAGCTGGCATGATTCCATTTGTGCCATTAGTTTGTGCTTGTCCAGTGTTTGATGCATCAGATTAATTATTCATCATAATATTCATATTGTGCTCATATTATAGAATATCTGGTACTATAAGCATATATTATGCAGTATGAATCAATTTTGTTTTCAGTCTAGTGTTGCCAAATCAATAACAATTGATCATCAATAAATTTCAAACAAATGACGATATTTTTTAGTTTTTTTTTTTATAAATATCAATACATTTTTCTCGGGATCAAAATGCTTGGAAAAAAGTTTAGCCACCCCCGGTACACAGCACCTATACTGCGTCTGCGTGTAATATTCCCAAGTCTCGCTTAATTTTCGAAAAGAAAAAAAATAATACTGTTTTTGTAGTGGGTGTAGGGATGATTTTTGTCTTTATTGAAAACCAATAAAAAATATATTTAAGTAGGAAATAATATCGTGTAAGTAATATATTTATTTTCAGGGATATTTATTTTTTGAAACGAATAAAAATTATTAAAATGACAATTTCTTTGTTATCATTAATACTTCTCCCTCTATCCTTATTATACTAAGGCACGGTCTAGAACTTAATTTCGGAAATGTTATATGGAAGACCTTTTTCAGCACCCTAATACCCTAAACTTTTTCATTGAAATTGTTAACATTTTGTTGGGCAGTAATAGTGCTGTACCTTATTCTCTCAACTAATTTGACGGGAACATCACTGGATAGGTTAAGAAAGCATATTCAAATATAATGTGTAAGTCTAGATGTGTCGAAGATTTATGTTAAGTATTTTAAATGTAGTGTGTGCTCTTTTTAAAATTCAGAACTTGATGTATTGAAAAGTTAATATTGTATATGTATGTTGAATTCCTTAATGGTAAGTACCTAAAATTGGTATGCAATATTGTTGTAAGCACAAATTGGCATTAATAAAGATATGTATAGGATTAGCTAAATATTGGACTAATGAAGTGGTATTAAGCTTTTAATTTTTTAAATGATAAAATATTCTTATATTTTTGGATGTTTTGATATAGTTCTCCTCCAATAGTAGGTATCTTACTTATTAGTGAGAGTACTTAGTGAAAAATCTGAGAAAATATGAACTGTAAAAAATGTCAGGTTGGTGACTAGTGTCCCTCGTATTATGCCAGATTAACATTTTCTTCTACATCTAGTATCTACCTACCTAACCTACAGAGGTAGATCAGGAAGGAAATAATTCTTGGTTTTCTTGTGTAGATACTTATCTTCTTAAGTTAGGTAAATGCCAAGTGGGGACTTAACAACAATTATTGTTTAAAATTTAAATAATGAAAAAAAATCATAGATATATATATATCTAAATAATATATACATTATACATATATATAATATATCATCTTAACTATGTTTTATTCATAAATATAACTACCCACTTACTTTATACCTTTATTTAATCTATAAAAAATCTATAAAATAAATTATTTAATTGTATAATATACTACTTTATAGTCTATAATATCCTATATGGTATATAGCATATTGCTTATGATAAGTTATGGAGGGGTTAAAGGTAAAAATACAAACTTAATTTTAGATTGCTAGTGGTCTGCCCACATCAAACCCACACATGTCTCATTGGCTATGCACCATTGCCTCTTATGACTTATTGCACATAAACATAATATTATATAATGTAGACATGTAGATAGTTATTTTTTTTTTAGTGAATCTTGCTGTATACTTGGACATAGTTGATTATGTTAATAAAAATTTTGTTGAAAAACAACACAGTTTTTTAGTATTACAATAATTTTATTTGACTTTGAATACATTTTTCATGGATCAAGAAGAAGAAACATGTCAAAAAACAACATACGATGTTGCAGCTTCCAAGAGGTTAGTACATTTACTAAAAATGTTAAAAAAAAGTGAATAAATTGTTTGATTTGTGTGGTTTATGTTAGTCACTTGTTGAGCAATGCACATGAGTCAAATTGCCATTCTTCTCAAAAGAATCAAAAATCTGTAATTGTTGACACACGTGTGATCAAACATTATGGTCGTAGGATGAAATTGAACTGCAGGCATGGGTATAACATTTTAATACTTCAAAACGGAAAAGTATCCAGTTCTGATGATGACATAGACAGTCATTGTGTAATGGAATTCACATCAATGTCTCCTGGTCATGTCCGTATTAGAGGAGTTGAAGCCAATTTGTTTTTAGCTATGAATAAAGATGGACTTCTTTATGGAGAAGTGAGGATACTATTAAATAGTTTTTTTTTTTAAATATTTTTTATTTATTTATTTTTTATTAATTTTTAGGCTGATCCTAACAAAAATTCAACAATTTTCATCGAACAACCAGAAGGTCCTTATAGTGCATACCTATCTTTGAAATATCAACGAAAAAAATGGTATGTAGCTATAAAAAAAAATGGCAAAATAAAATTAGGTCCAACAACTAAAAGAGGACAACATGCTACACATTTTTTAACAATTGTTGTATAGGTAATATTCATAATAGGTTCTTAAATTTTTTAAATACAATATTATGTACCTATTGGCTATTAATTGATGAAATATTTATTTATAAATAATATAGTAAACATAAAATCTAGTTTTTTTTTGAAATTTATAACATTTATTTTTAAGTAAAATTGTATTTTATTTAGCACACAATACAGGTATAATATTATTTTATACATTTATAATATGAAAACAATATTAAACAATAATAGTTATTTATTGTGTAGAAGTTGAAGCACTATAAGCCAATGCGATAAAGGCCAGGCTAGTATTATGATGTTACCACTTTAAGTATTATTAAACTAGTCAGTATATTTACTTTGTTGTAAGATCCCTCATTATACTATTAAAATAATTAAATAAAATTTTTACTAAAATATAAATATGCATTACATTATTTTGTTTTCTATTTGTATGACTGTTTCAAAAGAGAGTTAACAGTTAGCGACACTTAGCAATTTGTATCTAGTACCTCATCGGTCCACCACTTAACTGGTGTCAGCATTACAGTGTGGCTCTTGACGTGCCAATCGCATCATTCACAATGCTCAAAAAGAATAGAGTATTATAGTCATCAGTATATCATGGAAAAATAAGACAATATTAAATATAAAATGTTTAATTCAAATCTAGAATTCTATAATTTCAAATAATAACAATTATAATAAATTAAAATTAAAAACTAAAGCAATAATCTATTTTGAGTAAATACCTACATTTCAATTAAATTAGTCAAATACTGATAATGAGATACATACTTTATTTTTAATAGCTTATGCTATTTGTACATATTTAATAATATGAAATTATGAACAAATAAAATTGTTATTTTGCATAACAATATACTGAATAATATATTAATATATAATATGAATGGAATGTGTTATAAACTAAAAATAATTCAAAATAAAACAATGTGTTTAACATAAATAAAATAGAAACACTTTATACATTTTTCTTTAGTTGTAAATTATTCTCAGTAGATAGAGTGAGAAAAAGATAATAAACTTTTTCAATAAATTATTAGTTTTAACAAAAAGAGTCTAGTATAATTGTATTAAAAAATAAAGTGTTAACTTAGATTTTATAAATTAAATAGAGAAAATAAATTAATAACTTTGTTGTATGTAGTGTTATAGAATTGAGGTTAAAGTATATTATGATAAAGCTGTGCGTATTGTATTCATTTAAGTTAAATTAATTTGCATTATTTATGGCAGCAAATAAAAATAATATAACCTATTTTTCATTTCTTTTTCACTCTTGGAGAAGTAGTCTGGAATACACTAGATGCAGACATAAGATTTTCAATATATTGGCCAAGAACTTGATTTTCAGATCGTAGTTTCAAATTTTCTTCTTTTACACTATCCACACGTTGAGATAAATCTAAAAAATTTATTTTATGTTTAATAAACCTTAATTATGTAATTATTTCAATTTTTTCCATGCTATGTACTTATATAATATATGTAAAACATGTTTACCATCTAATGTGTTTTGTAGTTCTAAAACTTGTGTTATAAGCCTGGCTTTTTCTTCTAATTCATCGGGACTCATATCACGATCTAAACCTATAAAATCAGCAGGCAAACATATTTAGACTGATAGTGTAGTATAAATTATTTTATTTTGTATCAATAATTGAGCTTTGAACAATATTAGTATTGCTAAACAAGGATTGTCGTTTATTCAAAATTAAAATTCAGGACACTAGTCTAAATTACATCTTTTACTCATTTGTCGTATAATGAATAGAAATATATAAATATAACGATACATCCTAGAACCTTACTGGCCCATGTCTTAGTGATGTATACAAATAAAATTACTAAAATGCCAATGATTTCAAAAAAACATATTTTGGTTGTAGAGTATAGATACACTAAACACAGGACTAATGTTTAGTAACCTGTATTGTTCCAATGAAATCAGAACAAAAAGCAACCCTGTAATGTACATAAAACACTCACTGTTTCTGCTTGGACTATTACTACCATTTGTAAACGACGACTGTAATGAATCCATACTTTGATTGCGCACAATGACATCGGAACATTGAGATATGTCTTGATCATCATGAATAATGGCTGTGATCATAAATTAAAATTTAAGCTAACAGCTTCGAAGTAGTAACTATTAGCTAATCTACCGTTCGAAACATACCTTGAGGGTCATCGTCTGCCAAAGGGATACTGTCTTCCGGCGACTTGTCTCGGTCTTCTTCCATCGCAGGTACGTATGTGCACGTACACGTCTGGCGTTCTTACACTAATACATCTGTTACACCGGAAGGAAGGGATTATACTAGAACTCGGAAGTGTAGAAAAAAATCAATAAAATAAAATAATATACCAAATCACCACAAAACGTACAGCGACAATAGACATAATATTATATAGCAAATATAGGTGAGTATACCTATTATAATATTTTATTAGTATTTACATTTTTGTCGATAATCCCGAATTTCTAGATATCGTGTGATAGCGATAAAAGAAAATGATAACACGCAGTTGTGGTAGTAGCAGCACAGTCGTTATTGCCAACACAACGAGAAAACAAAAACAAAATATTATTTTTGCGCTTAAAATCACAATGACATAATTATTATTTTCTGGCTTTCTGCTGCAGTTGCTGTACGACGAGGAACAATAATATAATAATAATAATAATAATAATTAATTAATAATATTATTAAATATAAAAATCCGACTACAATAATAATAATACTGCCGACTTACGTCAATTTGCCGTTCGTGTCGTCTTATTTTTTGTTTCGTCTGTCTGTGGCTTTTAGTGCGGTAGACCGTTCTCGCCGAAAACGCGGCGATCGACACGATCTGCGTACCATAATATTTATCAACGCTAGATCTTAGGGTAAGTGCCATCATAAATATTTTGTTTTGCAACTTTTGTTTGTTAAGACTCGGCCAGTATAATAATATAGGTCACGAACAGTAATATATCCAGGCCATTTGTCTCCTTTCGGAAAATTCGGTGGGTCTGATAAACTGTCCCACTCACTGACATCCAACGGGTTTTTGGCTGGATGTCCTTGTTATATTTTGTGCTTATCCCCGAATCACTCTGAGTAATTGCAGCTGTGATTCTAAACATTACATTCCAATAAAATCAATTGTTATTCATTCAGCGGATACTGTCACAAATGTCATGGCTGTATTCGACGACATACAGCAGTATGATGAGGAGATTGCATGCACGTCTATGGATGAAGCGTACCTAATGCATGTTCAAGATCCGATAATAATCAGAGGAATTGGCAATCTCACTGTGTAAGTAATGACATGTTCTGCAGGGCTCAAAAGTGATAATTTATTGTCATGTTCATTTAAAATTTTGTTGCACTACTTATCTTGTAAATTGTAGTTTTATATTTTTATAATTTATTTTATCTTTAAAATAACTATCCCAAACATTGTGTATACCTAGTTTGTTTTTGTAGTTTAAACATTTTAAATTTATAGTCTTTCATATAAAAAAATTGGTCTTTATCAAAAATAGGTACTTAATTGTTAGAATTCAAATCACCTATTTTTAAGTTTTCATTATTTATAAGTTTTTAAACCTAACTATTTTATCTGTAACCTATATTAACCCTATAAACAAAATATTATTTGATTTTCGTGAGCCAAAACAAAATTCATGAGTAATCCTAAAAGCTACAAACCCTTCCAGAGTTTTAAGGAATCTATTGATAAAACTTTTATTGAAAACTGTTACAAACAAACATTCGTTTTTACACAATAGATAGTATAATATTAGGTAATATATATGTTGCTTGTTAGTTATTTCAATTTAATAAAAAATCAACTAAAATATACTATTTTCTTATGTCTATTAAAGTATGTAAAATATAATTTGTTTCATATTATATAGTTGAATGATTTCTGAAAAAATAATTAAAATTATTAGTTAATAATTATCAACTATGTCTATCAAAAAAAATTAAAAGATAAGCGTGAAAATAGTTTACTAAATATTTTAGTGGGTATAGTGTATATTATAGTGTATATTATTATTTTATAGTAGGTATAATCATTGACTAAGTACAGCAACTACACACTTCAATTAATCAATGGTATAATAATATAATATTGAATGTCATTACATTGATGAATCACCATGTTTTATCATCTATATAATATTATTATCCTTTAATTACCTATGTATATATTGAAATTTTAATTACAATAAATACATGATTAAAATTTAAAACAAGGGTAAAAGTAAGAAGCCTGGTGTCTATTAATATTAACCCGTTGACTGTGCATGTATTTACAGTTTTCACCCAGTGCTTATGGTAAGTCTTCTTAAAAAAGATAAAGAAACTGCTGGTAATGACGTCTGTATACATATTTAAAAACATGCATTTTATCCACGCTAAAATAATAAAATAAAATTTAGCCACTCACAAAGAATAATAAACTATTTATTTGAAATGTATATTGGACAACAAACGGCATCAAACGCGTTACTGATCCTCATGACGCCAATTTGTAGTATGCATTCAACTTATTAAATAAAAAATTAATCATTTCATTATTTGTGTGGGTATTTTTTCTTAATAGAGATTAATTATTAAAGTTGCTCGAATTTAGATTTTTAAGTATAAATAATGAATATTGCATATCTTCATACTTTTAAAAAAAACAACACTTATAAACCTAAATGTAATTTCAGAATGAGACTGTCTTCACAATTGTGTTTCTTATCTGTAGTTCTTACAATCGCAAGTCATACACCATAATACCATATATTTATACTTTGAACACGTACAATATAAATAAATAATTTTTTCACAAATCGTCATAATTCGCGACACACCAGTTGAGAACCACTGCTATAGAGTATAGATAAATCTGGACTTCCATACAAGTTATTTTAGTAAAATCCAGTAGTTTATGAACAGGTTTATAAATAAAAAATAAAATTGTGTCATTAATCGAACTAAATTATTTGAGTACATTGTTCAATGTTACTTTTGCTTACCTTTCTAAATTACATTGCTTTTATATTTTAACTTTTAACTTATACTTTTAAGTTATAATTAGGGTTTGGATTTTTATGCATTTGGACCTTGTTTCTGGAATCCTTGACACAGCTTTCCAAGATATTAATATGTTTCGAGTACACACTATGTTAACAACAAACTTTTTTTGCATTTTTAAACATTTTTAGGTCATTTTGTAACTTATTTTTAGTAATATTAGAAAACAAAAAATATTTAAATACACGTTTTGTATTAAAACACCGTAAATATGGTAATCTAGTTTTTAAATAAAACGATTCACAAATTTATCTTGATTTCTGAAGAAATTCTGTGGAAGTTTTAAGACATCTCTTAAAATTTTAAGGTCATAAATGCCTTTTTTGGAATTTTAAATCCAAGCCCTAGTTATAACTAATATAATATTTGTAATAAATGTTATAAACTGCTATTGTTTAATATTCATTTTGGTATTAAGCATTTTCAATCTATATTTTGACTTTAATATTTAGTGTATTATGATGTCTGCTTATCTGATTAAGTTTGTATGCTATGTTACTATTTATTGATATAAAAAAATACTAGATAAATACCAAATTATTTGTGAATGTGTTAATGAGTAGCATAATATTATAGGTCGTACATTAACTTAAAGACTAAAGTTAATATAAGAGATAGGTACATGTTTCGGTATTCTTGTCGTATGCGGTCTACCTCACGTTTCTACATGTCATATGCGGTCTACCGCACACTTGCCGTCTACCACACATGTCTTTATACGTCATATCAATTAAATCGAAAAATAATTATAAAAACAAATAAAATAATACAGTATGTTGTATGTCAATATGTATAAAAATCCAAAAATAATATACTATGTCAAAATAATCATAAAATAAATAATTATAAAAACAAATAAAATAATACAGTATGTTGTATGTCAATATGTATAAAAATCCAAAAATAATATACTATGTCAAAATAATCTACGTTTTTATTATTTAAATTAGTTACAATATAACTTTACGTCTCTTAAAAAACATTCAAATATATCATCATTGCTTACAGCACAAACTGAACTGATTATCTTATATGTTTACGACTACAGTCACGATTTTGGCAGGACCTAAGTTTTATTATAGCAGGTATTTTATTATTGATATAGAAATAACATCGTTAAGATAAAACTTAATTGTCATTGCGGTCGAATCGTTGAAAATGATCATTAGTAGATAAAAATTGTGTGGACGTGTGGTAGACCGCATATGACATTATAGGAACATGTGCGGTAGATGACAAGTGTGCGGTAGACCGCATACGACAAGAATACCCATGTTTCAAATACTAAATAGTAAATTCCAAAACTCCAATAAGATAACATTAATGTAAGTTTTTTAGGCTTAGAAATTATTCCTTTCTTATTAGAAGATCTTTTTTATTTTTTTTTACATAACACAAGTATTTGTTTTAAATATCTATTTTAATGGTAAAATAAAAATTCTTATATACGGGGTGATCGATTTAATGGAAGACACTCATATTAATTATAATATTAAAGTGCCTTAGTTAAATAGATCACCTTGTATGGGTGTATATAGATATATAAGTAATTAATTTATAAGTAAATACATATTTATATATATATTATATGTTATTATTATTTTATCTCTTTTCTATGATGTTATAGTTTTGGACTGAGTAGCAGATTCCAATCAGAATTTCCAAGTGCACTTGTATCACGTGTAGCTCCTGAAGAATTTGAAGAGACAATGGCGCGAATCAATTCTGTTTTAAAGAAAAGTTTACCAATGAATGCTAAATGGTTGTTTTGTGGGTGTATGTGTTGCTGCTGTACTCTTGGTTGTTCACTTTGGCCTGTCATTTGTCTTAGCAAACGGGTAATTAAATTAAATTAATATAATATTTTATGTATTTAATTATCAAATTTATGAACTATTTATAAACTTTAATTTTAGACTCAACATAGTTTGAACAAATTACTCGATTGGGAAAATAATCATCTTTATAATAAAATTGGTTTGCATTGGAGATTAAATAAACAAAGAGTAGATACTTCTTCTATTACGGAATATGTAAGTTTTTAAAGTCTGATATTATAATTCAATATTTAACTTTTATAATTGATAGCTAAGTTATAAAATGTTGTATTATTCTCCAGTCCATGAGATACATTACCATGTCTAGGTCAAAATATGTCCCATTTAACATACTGATAACGTCTGTGTCGATCATTGTTGTCAGAACTCAGAAAATTTGCAAATTATTTTTAATTTATAATTTCTTAAGATGCTTATCATTCATTCCTGATTTTAAAATGTAATACAAGTTTACTCATAAGTTGTTATTACTTGAAAATGTTATACAGTAAAGTTGAACGTAATTCCACAAATATTTTTTAAGTGCGTCTAAAGTTTAAATTTTGACAATATTGGATATTCATGCATAATGATTTCATGTTGATAAATTTTCTTATTTTGTTGTAAATCAAAAACAAGTATCTGTAGATACTTGATATTTCAACAAATGTAATTATCATAATTTTATACATATGGTATAATTTTAAAAATGTGAAATATTTTGACTCTTATTGAGATAAACATTTGAAATTTTTGATTTATTTATTTCTTTTGTTTTATTTCCTATAAATTTAATATGGATAAAAAAAATATGTGTAGTTTTTATCTATTATGTAAAATATATATAATTGTTAAACATATTTAGAAAAACCTTTGGGTTGTTTAAATAATATAGTCCCAGTGTTTTTAAAATAGAAAAAATAAATACATTTTCTCTGTCAAAATACTTTAAAATTTTAATTTTAAGGTTCCTCATAACTTCTTTTAAATTATTTATATGTATTATAGATACCTACATATTATCCATAATTTCTTTTTTATAACCATTTATTAAAATGTTATGTGCAAAATTGTACAAATAACTTTGTTGTTAAAAATTTATAAAATGTTCAATAGGTAAGATAAATAAGTTTTAGATTTGAAAATTTAATTTGAGGTTTCTTATTAGTATTTTATTTTGAAACCAAAAAATTTATAAAATACATGTGCACAATTTTTTTTATACACATTAAAGTTCAAATTTGTACAAAATTAGATATTTAAACAAATGCTTACAAAAATTAATTCAACCTAACATATTACAAATAGTAAAATTAATTATTATGATAGCAATATCAAAAAACATATCATGAAATAATCTTAGTAATAATTAGATGACAGAAATTTTTTTTTTTAATGTAATGATTTATCATTGAATTCCAATTTAACATAACATACATTTCTACAATGACTTATTCAATGATGAGACACACTCAACACCTACTGTACAGCAGAGCGATTACCTACTTAACCCATTTTTTAATTATAAGTCGACTTAAATTTATCCGGATTATTTATATTCATGATCACTGAATGAATAATTTACAAATGTTTATACATTTTAATTATTTCAAGTTAATAATTATAAAAAAAATTATACAGTTGTGTAAAATTGTATGAAATGTCTAACTTATCCCTATGAAAACTTTATTTTATTATGCCATGTTATTTATCATATTCATATTTTTTATAGGTACTTTTGGTGGAGTTTATTCCGAAAATACCAATTTATAAACCAGATTAGGCAAATATAACACAAATATTTACATTTTGTTTATTTCTATCAGTTTAAAGATAGAATATTTGTTAGTTATTAATTTGCATGGCACAAAAAAAGTTAAACCAATTATCTTTTTACCAGGTAATATATAGAATTTGTAATGTATTCTTATCAATTTTAATTTTTGGAGTTATTTATCAGTCATCCAAACTTGCTCAATATCGTAAAATAAAATGGATTTATGACCATGTGAAACTAAATTAGTTGTATATATATTTCATTAATTTTTTAATGTATGATTATATAATTCTTTCAACAACAGTTGATTGAAATTAAGATTAAGTGTATGTCTCTATACCCTCAATACTTAATTTAAAAATTATGATTTAATGTGATAACAATTTGTGTGATACCTGGGCGGGTACTTAATATTGAGAGTTATATGTTTATCTCGTCCCTAGAACAATCTGACCTGTTTATTTTTTTTTAAAGTTATTTTATAACTTTTAGACTTTAAAAATATAATTTTAAGTCAATTACTTGAACAAAAATTAATATCAAGTTTAAACTTAAACTTAGTACTTAAAAAAATGTATATAATATTATGTTTAAGTACATTTCATGACAACATCACGTAAATTTGTATTTATTTTAAATGTCAGTATATAACTGAAAATAAACTTATTATTGTTTGGTTTTAATTGTATAAGATGTATTAAGATTTACCTATATATTTTTTTTTATATTATCTGTTATATTATTTAAGTATCCAATGTACACATGCTTCCAACGGATCAAGTATGTTAGTTCCAAGTGATTAATTTGTGCATAAATAAATATTTTAATGTTAATATAGGTATGTATAATTAAATTGTTTGTAATTGTGGTGTAAATATTTTTTTTAATAAATATTGTTTGTAAACGAGCTTATACATTTGACAGTTATTATTTATTGTGTTGAGTGTAATATTGTTTAACTTCCAAGTAAAAATTATGGAAATCCTTTAACCACTAGTGTTTAATATTATGCAAACTTGGCTGTTTAGTTTATTAAGTAGGTGTAATTGTTAGATATAAACAGAGTGTAAAAGAAAATACTCTTGACGGGTTAGGTGTATTACAGGTGGGTAAATTGGTGGTGAATTCTTAAACGACAAACCAGTCAGGGTCGGGACTTGGTTGGTGGGATATACTGAGTGTATATTTGTATATACAGATTACAGAGTATAATTATTTTATTATAAATTAATTTGGTGACTATATTATTTTAAAAGTGGAGGGTATATAGCGTATAGGTAAACAGAGAAAATACAATTCCAAAACGTTATCGAGGTTAACTACTCTCACATGTAGATCAGCGTGTTAGATTTTTGTTCTTATATATTACATTTTTAATAGAAAATATATATTTTCAATAATCAAAATATAATAATATACCTACAGACTCACCTATGCCATAATATATTGTAGGTAAATTATGGAACCAATGAGTTTCCTTATAACTTCTATTTCTATATAATATTATGTTTAGACATTTAGAGAGAGACACGAGACTTAACATATTTGTTGATGGCAGTGGCATGTAGAAATTAGCTTATAATTATAAGGATTTTAGTAAGATTAATGATTAAGAATAATAATTTATAATATCTTTATTTAAATTTAAAATTAATTTAATAAAAATTGTAAAACATAACTCTCAGGAAATATTATTATAATAATTTATATAAAAAAAATTAATGTGTATAATACAACTAACAATGGCATTTAGGCATATTATGGACAAAATTATAAATTCTAAATATCAACATAATTACAATAAACATTTTAATTGAAATATGAATACCATAACAATATAAAAAAAAAAATCGGTATAACAATTTAACCAAAGTTAATGAATAATTAATACATAATAATACCCTGTTTGTTATATAAATTGAGCATTAAATATTGTTCATTTACATTTTGATTTCATATATGCTCATTAATAGTATTATACTTTATTTTATTTTGACATCACATGTTATTACTTTACTTAATATATAAAATAAAAAAATAGGTATTTAAATTACAAAAATTGGTAAATATGTTTATGTATTTTATTTTAATATCACAATACGCTTGTTATAAATCATCAGGTAGTTCAGTGACGAAATTAGACGGAAACTGACCTTTAGATCCATTACATTCCCCGTATAACCAATTTTCATTGATTCTTCTTAATACTTGAATTTGATCGCCTTCCTAAATAATAATATGAAATTAGTTATTAAATATGATGAGGACAATCAATGTATGTAGGTAATATTTATAAAAAAATATTGGTTAGGGCTATCAAAAAAATAAAAACGCTATGACACAGATAAAGTCCCTATGCGTCGAGTAGTTTTGGTAATTCTACTATAAATACAGAGGTAGTACCTATAGTTGTCCACGCAAGTTTTTGCTGTATTGTACATAGGTAAAACGGAGATAACACAAATGAGTATGATTTTTATTAGGAAATGCTAAGTATAAATGTTATGTTATTTATTACTTGTATAGTTAGATCTTCCCAGCATTCTGGTTTAAACGAAAACACAGCTATAACTTTGCGGATTTCTTGATTGGTTGGAGATTCCTTGGGCAATGGTTCTGTTACTTCAACGTAACTAATGGGAAACATTCCAGTGTGCTCATCTAATGTACCTTCTAACCATTCATCGTTGACACATCGTGTTATGAAAATTTCATCTCCTTTCTAAGATTTTAATAAGTATTTAAATATATAAAAGTATTATTAAATAGATAGCTTAAATATTACCTTAAAAGCTAGATCATCTACATGACCAGACATGTAATCAAATTGAGCAATACACTTTGACTGGGATTTTGATAGTTGAGTTTGCTAGAATTATTATTATCATAAGTTATGACAAATTATAAATGGATAATAATTATAATAATACATTAGTACTGAATAATTATTAATGTCACTGGAACTAGTGGAAAAAAATGTTATTTTTATGTGCACATTTAATTTTAATTTTAAAATTAAGATGGTTAATAATATAATATAAATTGACATATGTAATAATGTAGTGATTGATTTTTAATTACATTTTTTTTAGAATTTATTTCACAATGTGACAATTAAAATTAGTATGCTTTTAAAAAAATACAAATTTGACTTGACCTATGATAAGTCGCATAGAATTATATTATTGTTAGTGACATCAGTATAAAATTGACCATTTTATCATGAGTAGAATAATTTACAAATATATTTTAAAACAATATAATAAGTATTTTAATACTTTAGGACAATCCTGTCTATTAAGATAAAATATTTAAATTACCAAGTGATAATTGGTTGGACAAATAACACTTAAGTATTTTGTACAGTAAGTATTTATTTTCAAGCCATTCAAGGTTGAAAGCTCAGCACCCATGGTATACATAAATCATTAAATGAACATTTTTAAATAAAAGGAACAAAATATGGTGATAAAATAAAATGAATGCAATGAATGAAATTCAACTATAACAATAATCACATATTATATATCGGTTTAAACATAGGACTTACCATCTCATTTGGCCTTGGGGGTAATTTAGGACCGTTTAATAATACATTTAGGGCATCTGGTGGTAACATTGGTGGAGGTAACGAAGGTGGTGGTAATGAATTTTCAATTGAAAAGCGGTTTTTGAAATAATCCATATCTGCATTTGAACATAATAAATCAAAATCATCTTCAAAACCACTGCTTTCAGCTTGAGAACCTTTCCATGGACCGAAATCACTGTTGAAGCTATCAACACTATTTCCATCACTACTAGATCTATAAAAATAATTGTCTTTTTTTACTATTGTGCCTATAGAATAAAATATATATTATAAAAATATAAAATACAAACTTATGAGTAGATGTAGGAGATGTTTGAGGTGAACCAAAGTCTATAAGACAACCCACCATCTGAGAAGTACTTGAAGACTTAGGTATTTCATTGGGTTTTGCAACCCAAGAGGGTGTTGGAACAGTATGCTTGGTTTTAAATCCAATTAAAGATGACAAACCAGTTTTTCCCTAAAAATGAAGTAATTGTTAAAAATAGGTGTATAATACATTTTTTATTAAGCAGAGTATACATAGGTCCTAAGTTATTTAGAATAATGTAACAAATTCAAATTGTTTTATAAAATAATAGTTGAGATGACACTCAATTGTTGTGGAAAAATAATCTAAAACACTTGTTACTAAATTAATTGATTTCATATTTTAATAAAGGAAATGAAAAATAAAGTTAGGTTGGCAACTTATTCTGATTCAAGAAGGGGAGGATATCTATAATTTACTAGCTACTAATTTAGTTTAACTTTATACCTTCTTTTTGATGATGATTTATATTTTAGTGAAAGACCTAACAACAAATTACAATATTATGCGTAAAAGTAAAATAATTAAATAATATTTATGTATTACTTGACTTTTAGGTGTTTGTGTAAATTTAGGGGGAGGTGGTCTAGGTGGAGGTTTCTTCTTTACAGGTTGTTGAAAACCATTTAGTGATTTTGACTGTTTCAATGATAATGCTTTTAATAGTCTCGATTGAGTTCTAAACAAATAATAATAATAAAAATAATGTTGTTATTTTTGAAAATTCAAAATACAAGAAGCGTTTTTCAACTTACAAAGGCTTGTTCACTTTGGGTGGCGGGGGAGCGGGACGATTTGGGACCTTGGGTGCTGAAACATACAAAATCCCTTTGTTAGAATGTCAATATAAAAAACAGAAAAAAAACGGAATAGACGAAAATAAAAACCACGTACAGCTGTCGGAAGTGAAAGCAGTCCAATTGGCCATCTTGAAATGATATAACGACTGCTTTATTATTCAGTAACCAAACAGTCTCAATATTTTACTCCGACAAGTCGCAGTCATAGTTATACACGGGCATACACGTTTAACGTCACGACCTTCGAGACTGATATTTTTTTTCAATCACTATCTGCCAACACATAACGAAAAAACTAATGTTTTGGTTAATGATTCATTATTATTACTATTTTAATAATATTATATACAGTAACAGCAAGTTGCAGTTGATACTATTATAATATTTTTATGTTCGTGGTCACAGATAAGTATAAAATAATAGATAGGCAACTCCTATGTAAAAAAAAACGAAACGCAGTAATAGCACTCCCGGTGGTTTCGTAGTTCAACTACTTAGTGTTGGCGAACAATCGATAGTTGTATCGATAACCACTTTTAATTCCTATAATATCGATAGTCGTTTTTATATCGAATTTTACTCGTAAATATTTAGTGTGTTCTAAATAATAAATTGTTAAAGTTTTATATCGTTTTATCACAGAACAATATTGTTTTATGCATGGCTAAATAAACTTAAATAAATACATTTAGCCATGGTTTTATGTTACACAATATATATTCTTTGCTCGTGTTACACTTTTCTAAATTAATTATTCACATAAAATAAAAAATTAAAATTAAAATGTTGTAAAAAAATCAGTATGCATACTATGTTTGTCAATATTATGTTAATTTGTCTTGTTGTTTAGTAATTTTTTCTTTTAGTTATTGGCAATCCTAATAATGCTGATGAACTACGTTTAGAAGTTAGTAAGGTGACCCATCTTTTTTATTTGCCATACCACTCATTTTCTCATAAACATAATATAAAACCACCAATTGTTTTAACCATTCTGCAGAATATTTGTTTTTGGTCTATTAATAACGTTTTCGATTTGACAAAATAGTGTACACTGAAATTCCACTTGCATTACGCGAGTGTTGCACTAATTTTCTATTAATCAAAAAAAAACATTATTATCAGATATAAACACGGATATGTATAATAAATAACATATTATATTATACATATCTCATATCTGTGGATATAAATAAGGGATAGGGGTACTTTTCCCGAAATTTCATGTTTATCTATAATGATAATAATATAATAAATAGGAAATTAGATGATAATGTGTCCCGTTATAAAGAAAACAGAACATATTTATAAAATGCACCCATTGCACTGACAAAATCGGCGGTGCAGAAAATGAGCACCGAGTGGACACGATTATTGTCAGTGCAATAAATCGAATACAAAACACTGCACCAGTTCACTGAATATTGGTCAAATCGAATACTTTTTTGCACCCAGTGTGCACTCGGTGCAAAAAGTGAGTCAAATCGAAAACACTATAAGTAAGTTAGGTATGTAATTTTTTTCAGTATTTCTGTACTTTGTATTGGTAGGTTACTGGTATTTTCTATTTCCAGTATTTACAGTTTTTTGTTCTTTTAAATTAATCTTGTAACATTGGTAGTGATTTGCATATTTATATCATCTGTACTTATTTCTTCTTGTGGCATTGGGCTGGTAGCTGGTTATTGAGTATCTAGTTGTGTATACAATTATTAATAAAGTTCCTATCTCTTCACAGTCAATGAATAGTCATGATATAATAATAATATATTTTTATTCGAACCACTATTTAAGAGGATGGCTGAGCACTATTTGTTTTCTCTCTCTGGCCCATGAACGACATGGACAAACCGCGTTTACGCAAAATCATTTTTCTATGTTTGTAAGTAATCTTAAAGTAAAATTTCTCATTAAAAAAAAGATAGAGAATAATATTTTTGAGGAAATGACGAACAATAAAATATAAAATCGATAAGTCATTCCCTCAATAATATTATTCTCTATCTTTTTTTTAATGAGAAATTATCGATTTTATATTTCATTGTTACTTGACTTTATATTCGACTTTCAAAATAAACAAAAAACCGTTGTACATTTAAATTATGTTTAAATTGTTTTGAGACAAAATTTAGACAAATCTATATGTCAATATTTCAAAAAACTTATTCTCTATCTTTTTTGTTACGGGTGGTTTTGCTCTAAAATTACTTTAAAACATAGAAAAAATGGTTCTGCGAAAATGCGTTTTGTACTTTTGTCTACGTTGCGCGCGGGCCAGAGAGAGGAAACAAATAGTGCGCTGAAAATTGAAATCCTATTGATAATATTATCTTAAACCGTGATTCGAACAAGTTGAGACATCTGTTGCAGTGTAGCTGTTTCGTAAATTTAAAAACGCGAATTGTCGTATCGCGGCGACCGCTGTGGCTATCATGGACGGGTTTGATTTATTATTCCATGACCGTGCCGTGTTAATTGGAATAGAAGATTAAAACTTTATTCGATCAGCTTTGGGGTTATGTTAGGACCTCTCTCATTTCTTAAAATTTTCAGTAGTTTCACCATTTGTTTTTAAAAAAATTTCATCGAATATTCAAATTCAAAATGAAAGCCAAGGGAGATGTAAGTATTTTCACTTTTATAGTTATTTGTTCGGAATATTTAGTATTTTGCTGTAGAAATTAAACTCGAGGTACCTATGTTTCGTTGTACCCAACTCATTTATTAATGACATTTTCACATGACATGTGGCACCGGAGTGAAATTGAACATTAATACGGATTGTATTATAATTTAATCTGTTTAATTTGCTTGCAGTTGAAAGAATATGAGGTCATCGGACGCAAATTGCCGACCGAGAAAGAGAAGACTACACCTTTATATAAGATGAGGATTTTCGCCCCAGATCGTATTGTTGCCAAATCTAGGTTTTGGTATTTCTTAAGACAACTTAAGAAGTTCAAAAAAAGCACAGGAGAAATTGTATCTTTGAAACAAGTATGTATTTCTATGATTATGACGTCTGCTCAATGCATATTGTTTAAATAAATTATTTTTTTATAGGTTACCGATAAATCTCCAACCAAAATTAAGAATTTCGGAGTGTGGTTGCGTTATGATTCAAGATCAGGTACACACAACATGTACCGTGAATACAGAGACACTACTGTTGCTAGTGCTGTCACTAAATGCTACAGAGATATGGGTGCTAGACATAGAGCCAGGGCTCATGCTATCCAGGTATTGGTTTTTATAATTATTAATTAATTTAATTTAAGGTTTAATTTTTACGTGAATTATGAGCATTTTAAAATATTAATACTTTACATACCCATATTTCACTTTAAAATTTAAATATCATAAAAGACCAACGAGAGAACACAGATAATGTTATTACTTCAAAGTTTGATAATAGATCAATTAACTCTAATATCAAAACTGACAGCACCCTATTGAAAGTAGCGAACTGAAATTTGGTATGTCGTACGTGTGTAAGACGGAGACAACACATGCGGGTGCAACGTCCTCTCAATTGTTAATACTGGATTTTAATTAGTTTTATTTCTTATCTTTAAAATATTATGTACATTATAAATAAATTATAGCTAGACTTCTGATTAGGATCTAAAATGAATTTATTATACCTATTTGTTAATTGCGTTAGTATAATCAAATTTCCATAAATTATATTATGCTTATTTTAATTCTAAATCTTGATCTTCATATTTTTCTGTTAGTCAACAGAAAACTAAATACTTCAGAAAACTCTTCTTATTAGTTTAATTTAATTATATTTATTATTTATTTTAATGTTTGAAGAAAATATGACTTGGTCAGTTTGTCCATGTCATTTTAACTTAAGAGATTCTTTTGTAAGACCAATATTGTTAACTCGAGTTGTATTAGAGTTAATTAATTTATCACTTAAATGGTTAAATCTGCCTGATCTTACATACACATTTAAAATAAAAACAAAGTCATACCTTGTTGAAATTTTTAAATTTGATAGTGGGTAACTTCTAATTTAAATCTTGAAGCCAGTATTAAAGGTTGTATTTGGATAAAAGCATTCAATTCTTTTGTGTTCAGGGCTTGGATTATATTTCATTTGCTTTTTATAAAATTATAGAATACTGTTTCAAAAATGAGTTAACTAGGATTTCAAATCTAAAATTGTATATTGCAAAGTAGTTTTTTAGAATTTTAGTATTATAGTGCTATTTTTTGCATATATTTTACGCCAAATATGATTCATATTTTTTTCGTACATCTCATAACTAAAATTAAAATTGTAGTAAAAAGTTTTGTGACTTGATAAATCTTAACATTTTTCTTTCATTAAATTTTTTATATAGCCCAGCATCTTGGCCTATCACAGTATACATTTTTGTCTCCTAATCAGTTGTAACTAACACCAGTCAAGTTTTTTTCATACATTTAATAATAAATACTCAAATAATCATTATACATTGTTTTTTTCATTGGGAATATGGTTTTTTTTTTTGGTATTTTAAGAGCATATTATGTCTTTTATTTAAGCGCATAATTTAGTAGTTATAAGTGCTATAAAATTGAAATACTTTTAAAATGTATCCTAGGTTGTATAATAATAAGAAACATGTTGCTATTTTTTTTTTTTTTTATTCAAGTATTTATGAGTTATAACTTTTTTTCAGATCATTAAAGTAGAAGTTGTGAAGGCTAAGAACACCAGAAGACCACATGTGAAACAATTCCACGACAGTGATATTCGTTTCCCTCTGCCCCACCGTGTTGAAGGAAAACGTCGTCGTTATAACACATTCTCTATTAGACGCCCAACAACCAGTTTCTTGTAAAATGGATATTATATTTGATTTTTCTGAATAAAAAGAATTCAATTTAATATTTTTAATTTTGGGTTGTATTCTACAAAAACCTAGATTTCGAAAAGAGATTATATAACTAAATGCATTTATATGATTTATTTTAATGTCCTGTAATGGATTTCTAATAGTCACCTCTCCATTATGAATGAAACTTATCAATATGATTAAAAATAATATCAAAGTATGGTATTCAGCAGTTGTAGGAAATACAGACTTCACACACAAACATTTTTAGTGAACCATGGTGTGTATAAAGTATATAGGAATGGTTAAAGTTAATTATTAGCTTTAGTTATTCTAATAACAGTGGTTGAAAGGGATACGTAACTTTCATCCCAAGATGGCAAAATTTATTTAAATTTTTGATTTGATTATATTTTCTAGTTTAAAATTATATTGATATTTGATATATAACAATATCAAACAGAAAAAGAAAATATTAAACTCAGTTCTCAAATAAATAAATATTTGTGTTCAATTTTAAATATAATATACTGAAAATTATCATGGGCCAACAAAAAACTTTAGTAGTCATCTGGTCTCAAATTTTGGTCTTAGGAAAAAGTTCAGTGAAGAATTTACCTAGATACTTATTCTTGTACAGTTGTACTTTATACTTGTTCATGCAGTCACTTAAGTAGAGGGCCACCGAATGAATAATGTGACTGAAGGATGGAATAAATGATATGCAAACTGTATATAAGCATCCAATTTTTTGAAAATTAATTAGAAAAATTTGCTGTAGATACTGTGGAATTATCAAGTAATTGAAAAAACTTGGAAAATTCGTACCATAGAGAAACATCTTAAAAATGTATGCAAATAAATACAATATTTTTTTTTTACTTATTAATTTAATTTGAAAAAAACTAAGACATGATGGTGTGCGACTTATTACTTTGGTTTTTTTTCCGTGATTTAAAATTGTAACAAATACTTATGTTAATTAAACATAACTATCATAAGTTATATCACATAATTAAGATTTATTGACTGTATGGTAAATACCATATTTTATATAATTATATTCCGTGTGTAAACTAAATACTTAATTCAATTAAATTTATTTATTATTTAATACAATTTAATATTATTAGAAATAATCTAATAAAGTAAAAAATCTTAGTGCATTTAATCATATTTTTTACAGCATAATAACTAAGAGTTTTAAAGTGGACTATAGACTATAGAGTGCTTGCATGATTTTAGATATTTTTAATGATGACAACAGGATGTGTCTGCACTATGCTGCTACAGCAATATGCTGGGGATAGGCGGCAGAAACATGCCAACATGGTAGTTGTCACTTGTCAGAAAAAGCGATCTGTTCTGTCGTGAAGTGAGAGATTTTAAATATTATACACAATTTATTATAGAAACAGAAATATATATTTTGTCATGCAGAAATACCAATAATGTGTTTAAATATTCAGTGATAAAATTAATTTTATTGATAAGCCATTTCTGTAAATAAATTCTGTTTCATAGATAATAAACATGTTTATTATCTATGGATCTATGGTGATAACTGTTTTTTTTAAAGCTTTAAAACTTTTTAAAACTTGTTAGATTCAATCACAGCTGTGGGTTATTGTGAGTTGTACTAATAGGGAATAGGTTACTTTAGTGGTAATTGTAAGGATGAATGGGGTAAAAGATTACGAGAAAAAACATCAGAAAACTTTCCGTTACACAATTTCTACGCTTAATATTCCTGACAGTTATAAAATTGAAGTGCCAGTTCCTATACCATTTGAAGGTAGTATAGACGAATTAAGTCATAGAATTATAAATGGTTTCAACTTACCGTTATACGTCATAGAAGGTAACAATATGATTGTGTTCATAGTTTATTACAAAAATATTAATTGCATCTTATCTTTAATTTTATAGAACTATCGGGTGAGTTACAAAAATTTGTTGACAAATGTACAACTGAATTTTATGATTGCCAAACGGTTGATGCTATAGAAAGCATTAGAAATGAAAGCATTGAAGTAGAAGATATTGTCAAATATTGGGAAAAGGCATTTCAAGCGGTAATGTGATAAGATCGTTAACATGTTTTTGTATTTTACAGATTTAATTTGTATTATTAATGCTTTTAGGAAACTTTCTCATTCACTGATAATAAAGGACCTAGTAATGATCAATTGTTTGGTACTGCATTTCACAAATTAGCTCATTCGGGACCTTCTTTGGATGCTATTCTTCATATTGAATATGGTTATGCCCAAGCGGTCCAAGATATCATGAGTAGAAAATGTAGACAAGTTACATCTTTGACAAAAACGTGTGTTTACATAATTTAAATAAATATTTTTGGTTGATTAAAGTTATTAATTTTTTTAAAATTTTGTTTAGTCAAACCGAAGAAATGAACTATGCCATGGATGGATTAAATAAATACAGTACTGAAGATGATATTAATGCTTTAGCATTAAAGCACTTTGATGATCAAACATTACTTCAAGTAATTGAAATACTTTATCCCACTATAAGAGAGTATTATTATTGTTTTATAATTAGTAACATAAATTATTATATATAAAACATTTACATTATATTCGGAATCTTGTAATCCTGAACATATTACAATAATTAAAATGTTCCTAGTTTAAGCCTTGAGAACTATAGCCCAGATTAAGGCATAATCAGTATAGGCTTTAAACCTAAAGAATAGATTTTTGTTAAAATTTTTTTTTTGATCAAAAGTTTATGGTATTGTACTAATAGATTAGATTGTAGCTGTACTTAAAACCGTGTAATTTTATTAAAATTGTTTACAACAGTCCAATAACTGTGTGGTGGAGCAAACAATTTTAAATTGATTATTATATATTTAAAATAAGATGAATTCTTTGCAATTTTTTTTGTTTTACTTTTTATACTCATGTCCAATAAATTTAAATTATTATTTTATTATTTGTTAAAATTTAATATGATAGGCTTTTCTACTAATTGAAAAATGTAAAAAGTTGGTACAATCAATTTATAGGCACAAATTAAATACTAAATAATACATGTTTAATATTAGTAAAATAGAGGCATCAAAATGTTTATTGAATACAGTACCGTAGGTCTTTTTCTGAACCGGCCTATTAGGTAAGATAATGTTTGGTTTATATTTATATATTTAACTATCGAGATAAATGTAGACATTATAACTATGAACCTTTTGTAACTAAATGTCAGGGATGTTCTACAGATTTCATACATATTGTGTTATTACTTTACTGTACTTTATGACAAAATATCTTATATTTTTAATTTTTTTAGGGTAAATGGAATAGCAGACTTGATACTTTGAAGCAGGAACAGCGCACTGGGTATAGAGAATGGGTTATGAAGACAGTAGAAGAAATGCAAGGCGTTGATGGATTGTATTCTCCTATTGGGTAAAAACTAAAAACAATGAAATTAATCTTCTCGGCATTTAAATTATTATAATTACAGGAATTCTCCTATAAGTATTGTATCAAATGGATTTACTATTTCAAATATGTCGTTATATGATATGGAAGAAAGCTTCACTATACATCTTGGGTCACAAATGAAATCGACCCATAATATTCGAATCATGTCAGCAGATACTTTAAATCTTTTAAGTTTAACTTTAGAAGAAAATGGGTATTTAATTTATATAATATGCAAATTATACTAGTAATAATAATCATTAAAAAATTAATTTTTTTCAGAACAGTTGTACATCATCCTCAAAGGTTACAAACAGTACTAGAATTATATTCTCAAGATCTTAAAGGTCTTGTTTTATTTATTGATACAAATAATTTAGATTTCTACTCTGGTCTAGCAAAGGGTAATTATTCAATATAATATGAAACTGACTAAATAATTGATTAATAAATTGTTGTTATTGTTGTAGAGTTTTTTGATATTTGCGAAGGCAGTACAGAATTCCACTTTGATTCTTTGCAGGATCAATTAGAAATTATCAAATCTGATCTTAAAGTAGCTGTTGAAAATCGGAAGTGCAAAGGACCAGTTAGTAATTTTTTGTCTCCAGAATTACAGGTAAGGTATTTGATATAAATTTAATTCCTCTATCAATACAGTTTGTGAAATTATAGGCTCGACGAAATAAATCAAAACTTTTACAATGTGGTGATGTTTACATTACAAAACACTCAAATCTTGCTTCGGTTCATCTTGTATTTCATATGGTTATCGATGATTCATTAAAATCAGGTTTGCTGTTTAGTATGCCTACAAAAAATGTTACGTTTATAATGATTTAATTTTTTTTTAGGTGATATCAACTCAAGACATCCAGTAATCTTGGGATTAAGGAATATATTGAAAACAGCTTGTTCGTATGATATTACTATGATAACAATTCCATTATTTTTGACTCATGAAATGACTGAGGTAATTACAAAAACTTCAATATGTGCTAATGTTGACCAAATTAAAATTATAAAATAAAAAATACCTTTTTTTAAGATTAGGTCTTTATTTTCCTTTGACGAGCACTGGTGTACAAATATGTTTTAAAAAAGTTGTGCCTAAAAGAGCAATGATATATAATATATATATATACATTTATTTTATAATTAATGATGTATTTTTTTTTTTATTGAACTTGAGCCCTTAAACTATGATTATTAACACTAATGATTGATTATTAGGGATTGTTTTATATTAGTGATTATTTGCTTAGGATATGACTGTTCCTTGGTGTCAAAAACGGGCCGAACTAGTTTTAAAGTGTGTCAAAGGATTTATGATAGAATCTGTATCATTAGGTGGATCAGAGCTGAAAACTATCCAGTTCCTAGTTCCAAAAGTGAGTATTAATATATTACTGTTGAATTATTTAATGTATTTATAATCTGAATAAAAATATAAAATAATAATATACTTAGGGTATATCTGAAGAAGTGTTTGGAATACTAGCAACAATGGTTCCAACTATATTCAGAGTGTCCACTCCACTTGTGTTTGAATCATCAGAGCTAGAAATTGAGTCACAAATCAAGAACAAAAAGAGTTCAAAAAGTAAACGAAACTCTAAATCCAAGTAATATATACTCTTATATTGATCAAATTATAAATTACAAGCTAAATTTGATACAAAACTCACATTATTAAGAATGTTTTATTCAATTTAGAAATATATCAAATTTTGTATGAACTTTTGTAAGTTGTTCTAATATTGACTATTGTTATCGTTTTATTTTACTTCAGTTTATTTTTGTAAAGTGTTTTTTTTTTTAAATTTAAAATAAAAGTGAAATAATAATATAATATTAGTTATTACTTTAATGTAAAAATTATTGTTATTTTCATTAAAAATGAAATAGTCAAGCATTATTATTTATTTTAACTGATTAGTAAATAGGTTTTTAATATAATGTGGGAGTTTTATTTGTTGTAATTTGCCATGATTGGTTGGTGTTTTAAATGTTTGCATATACAGTAGAACCTCCTTAATTTGGACTAATTGGGGCTCTAGGTTGTCCGAATTAATGAAAGTCTAAATTAAAGAAAATAACTAAAAATCGTAAATTATAAATTTAAAAAATATGTTATTGGATATTTTACCATACAAGTTTTAATCTAATACATACTTATGTATGTCTAACAATATTAAACCTAAAAAATAGTACATAATTGTATTATAATCATTATATATAACAGTGGCGGATTAAGCAATTTGCCGCCTACAAGCAGGACATTTGCAGCTGTTTCATTTTCAACTTTTTTAAAAAAAAAAACCAAAATACATACAGAAATACATTCATTATGTATTACATAGTATAATATTGGATAACTTTACTGACTATTGGTATTGATAAACATGTAATCGCAATAACCCGCATTTATGGAAAATTTGTAGAACTCGTTTTCGTGTTTATTTTATTCTAAGGCATAAACTAGCGTATTTAGTATTTACGTATAATAAACGGCTGTCCGGGTTAAGCGAAGTCCAGACTAATGAGGTCCGTATTAATGAGGTTTTACTGTACTTAATAAGGCTTGAATAACATTTTTTTCTATAATAAAAATTTATGGAATTTATACAAAGAGTGGATCATAATGTGGAAGAAAAAATTAATTGTTTTTTATTTAAGTTTTATTTCAGTTTAAAATTCTTATTTTTTTATTTGATATTAGGTAAGTCAATTCCCTCTATTATTAAACATAACTAGCAGTTGCGTAGGTAAGGGGAGGGGGGGTTTCCAAGCCCCCCCAAAATCCCAATCGGTTAATATAATAATAATAATCATGAAAAAATTGTATGTAGATTCTACAAACAACAAAAATTACTTTTTAGTTTAACACAAGAAAACAATAATTGTTATTATTATTATTTATTTATTAATTATTAATAATATATTGCTAAATTATAATCAAGAGCGAAGATGCATATTTTTGTAATACAATTTTACAAGTACGCGTTTGTCACGAAAAATAATGATTATCTAGATGGATATCTAATGTTATATTCAATATTGTAATAGCTATACATAAAATATTAACTACAAAATTGCGCGCCCGACGGTCTTATTTTTACCCACGACGCATATACGGCCGTACCAGCAATACTGCTAATAATTGTTTACTAACAGTATAAGAATTTTTCACCGTGTTTGAAATTACGTAATCACCGATTTACATCGGGCCATTTATCCTGGATCTGTCACCAATTGTAGACTGTAGTTGTCTCAGACCTCGCGGTTTGCGTGCAACTAAACACTATTTTCCAGCCAGAACAGGTAATTTATTAATTTTTATAATTTATATTATATGTATAAATACCGTCAGAATTATTTATTTCTAATTGGTTTTTCGTTTTGTCATTTATATTTATAACGTTCACTACCGATCGCCGATGTCACACATAGTTTCTACATTAAAGTGGTTAAAGACGTATTTACGAAACACCATTGGTCAAGAGTGACTAACTGGACTAACTCTTCAAAATATTTATAGAGATGTAATTGTCCATCCTTTACTCATTGTGAACAAACTAACTCATCGTAGGAAACGATTAAATTTACTTGTATAATGTTTAATTAAAAAAAATAATATTAAAAGTATTTTATTAATAAATAAACGGCTATATTCGCATTTGTTTTTTTCACGTTAGCCTATTACTAATAATTTAAGTCGACCCCCCCCCCCTCACCATTAATAATCTATACCTACGCACCTGATAACAAGTTAAATGGAGTAATTAAAACATGATTGTCTGTGTTAGATATGAGTTTGTAAGACGGAGCCAATACAATATACAGATGAAGCATTCTCTTTATATTGATAATAATATTAAATATTATATTGGTTTATCCTTTCATAAATGTATTTGTCGTCATTCTAATCATTCTATATTACAACTTCAGTTAGTGGTTCTTTTGGTAGACCATTGTCCATTAATAGAAGTTACACTTTTGCTACATAAATTAATCAAATATATTCATCACTATTATATACCTATTAAGTCAATCAATGGACAGGTCAGTCAACGGAAAACAAAGTATATAATCCTTAAGGAGACTACAGTACCTATACATCAGTAGATAATAGACAAATATAAATTATTTAGATGTATTTCATTATAATTGTAATTCAACATAATTTTTAAATAATTTAGAGCTGCTGAAATTAGCCTGCTGGAAACATTAAAATGTATTAAACTTGCTCACCAATCATTGCCCCAAAGAAATGTGGGGTATAGTCTTACAGGCTACATTAAGGGTGAACTTGGACATTTCGCCATGAAACCTTTAATAGCAGTGGTCATGCCTAAAGGGTTAACACCCCTCCCAATCAAAAATTAATACATAATATAAAAAAAAAAATAGACGTGTTAACCATACCACATCAGTAATCATAACGCATTAGAGCACTATTCAGTTAATCACTCAGTGCATTATATTAAACTTACAACCGAAGAACAAACGGACCTTGGGTCCTCACATACACCGTGCGTGGTGCGGACCTCCGCTCACTAGCAAAAACTAACTACAATGAGAGACACACACACTCTTTATCGGTGATTTCCATCCATGCCCAGATGTTATATTAATCGGTCTGACCTTCTTATTGTCCCAACAGTAGGATACACTATGAGGCATTACAATTAATGAAAATTAGCAAACAATTAATGAGATTTACAAACTTTGAATTTTATTTTTTGAATTTTTATTTTTTGTCTACATTCTTAGACTACAAATTACATATTAATATTATAAACTTAGATTAATTAAATTCAAAAATATGTCTCAGAGTCTTAGACATCAAATACTTCTTCAGGAGGCTCCATCATCCGAAGTTTTTTACAGCTCTCTCAGAAGACCTTGGTGAAATCAAGAACGATATCCATGGAGTATCTAAAATGGTGTCCTCGCACTAACTTTACTCTCACTATTGTTGATGGAGTCCTGCTCCACCAAGCCCTTCTGCATGGCTCTTGACATTACTAACTATAGTTTGCCGTTAACTCGCCTGTACAGCAGTCCGTTGTCCAGTTCAAACTCGTTAAGCAAGATGGAATTGACCAAATCAGAATTTAGCCTCTGACCAATGATCGGCACCCTTTGATCAGCTGTTTGGCTCATCAACAATTTGCTTTTGATGGACTTTATCACGAAGACGTGCAGTACTGATCGGTTGCCGCTACGTCGAGCCAAGTGAATAAGGTGAGAGATGACGTCGAACGTGGCAGCTGTTTCAATTGTCATAAGGTAGAGTACTTTTCCCGCGACAATGACATGTTTTTACTGTGGCACCGTTGGCCACATAGCGACGAATTGCCCGACTCTACAGCAGGTCGACTGAGCGGAAGAACGTAGAAACGCGTCACCCGTATCAGAAGGTCGGAGTTGTCAACGAATGTGAGTTTGTCGCGCTGTTGGACACGGGTAGTCACTTCACGCCGTTCAAGTGAACACTTGCAATTAAGTGCGGGTTAAGCGTTCGACCATTTGTAAAACCGCTGTATGGTGTTGGCAGCACAGTTGAGCCTGCCCTCGAGACTTTTGGGTGAACCGCCGGTGCTTGCCATGTTTGATCCGAATGCAGAAGTCACCAAACTGCATACTGACGCTTTGTCTAGGGCCCGGGCAAGTTCTACTGGCGGTAGAGAACTCTCTTTCGACGTGGAGTTCGAGGATAGATGGGACGTATGTGTGTTACTGACCATCAAAAACAAATTGTGAATGTGCCAAGCAGCCGATCAAAAGGTGCCAATTATTTTTCAGAGGCTAAATGCTGATTCGGTCGACGACAACTCGGTTTACGATTCGAACCGACTTTAAGCTTTTCTCAAAAAATCGTTTTCATCCCTATGCACTCTGCACAGTGCATACAGGGCCATTTCACGCGAATACAGACCTCAAATTACACGGTCCTGTACTTCGTCAAATGTCAGTGAGAGATCGCGGCACAGTCCCACCTTTGACTGAAAGTAAGTCCATTGAACCGACAGTTTTGTTGTTTGATATTGATCGTTCGGGCTGTCCACGGTTATCCGGATCCCCGGCTTCCGTTCCGGCCGTCTCAGTCTCGTTCGACCACAACCTTTTCTGCAACTCGATCAATAAGCGCTACATGCGCATTGTGCGTCGGCGCATTCGACACGCTGCCAGCGCAGATCGATCACGGTAAGCGTACCCACAGTGGTACCAACAGCCGCTACCAACAACGTCGCGCCTAACCTCAAATTTCAGCTCACAACAATGAAACCACGTTTCGTTGGAACGACGATCGACTAATATAATGTCAATTACAGCCACTGTCCTACAAACAACGCTAAACGCATTGACAACGATTAACGAGCGGCGATCGCAGGATAACAGTACTCGTATTTTGTAACTCACTGCGAACGCGTACAACAGCAGCGAAACGATACTACACGACCACGGTAGTCACGCGACACGCACTACGTTTTTAAATATTCGAAATCCACTTCTGATAATGTTACCTATACTTCACAAATAATCGTAACGCACGATTCGGTCAATCCCTCAGCGTAATATTATATTAAACTCACAACGCAGATCGGGTCCCTGCAGAAATCGCAGGGACCTCCGCTGGCTAGCGCTAGCCAGCGCTAACTAACTACGACGGGAGAGACCATGGACTAAGAAACAGGACTGTGAACGATTGAGTCGGCAGAGTGCGGGGTTTAGGCGAATTGTACAATCCTTCCTTTTCTAACGCATGTACAACCGCGACCGCTGTGCCATCTCTTGGCAAATGTTATAAGCCTATAAATAATCTCTATAGCAGTGGTTCTCAAACTTTTTTGGTTCACGGCGCCCTCTTTTGAAATAAGGGTTTTACAGGGCACCTTTCCCTAAGTCATTGCATTTTGATCAGATTAAATTCTACGGCAGCGTGGTTACTGAGGCGCACCAGGGTGCCTCGGCGAACACTTTGGGAACCACTGTCCTATAGTGTAGTCCCTAAAATGTAATATTAATTATTTAACAATATTCAACCATGTAACTGTATGCTATACAGTGTATTGTGTATAGACAATATAAGAGACTTGTAATACATATCTTGTATCTAGCTTTATTTCTTGAATATGTTGAAACGGTACACTTTCACCAAAACAGTCCTTCTCAGGACTACACAATGCCAACCAATCAGAACACACCACACGGGAAATCACATTAGTCGGAGACCTTTTCTCCTAATATAAGTTCCTTGAACTACACCAACAACCTGATAAATACCGTCACAGATTGGGGAGGTCAGGACAAATATAATGAGACCCTCCCCATGGTCGTAACCAAAAAACCCAGCAAACAGTAATCAAATACGTACCGACGACAGTCACAAACAATACGGCGGCACACATGATGATTTACTAATCGGTACGGCGCACGGGTTATATACCGGTCGTTTTCCGACCACAGCACTTTCTTCAATCAACACAACTTCTTCCACTAAACATTCAATTCAGTACGAAGATAAGAATAGGATAGAAGAAACACTGAAATGATACAACGACCAGCCCCAGAGCAACAACAACAGCGACGAACAGCTGACGAGAACTCCTCGTACAAGACCGTGATCAACCCGGTCGGTCATCGCCACACCTTACGTTTGTACGAGACATCAACGGCACGGAACAACAATCGAGGGAATCCAACAGCGGAAACCGAAGCGGAGCTGCGACTTTGCAGCAACGTGGATCCACATACGCGGCCTTCTAACCACCCCCGGCCGCTTTTGACAGCCTGCCTTCCCGAATCTGATTCACGTTAGTAGTCGTGTCATACTTTCATGGCTAGACACTATCCGTGGTCGACTCCTTATCCTGATTGTAAATCCTAAAGTGTGTCGATAGGATGGAGATTCCAGCTCGTCGTGGCAATACGCCGTATCCGGCAGCCCGCTCTCAAGCCTAGCTGCCGTGTTTGCGTATCTACCCTTTAACCTATAAATATTAATCTGAAAATATACGGATAAAGTGCTAACACATTAAACAGTGTTACTTGCATTCATATCAACGAAACAAGCCAGAAGGCCACTGTTTCAATGTAAAATATATTTTTTACTAAATAATTCTATCTAAGATATATTATACTATATTTGTAAATTGTATGTATATATTATTATTAAATTAAATACAGAATAGGTACTAAGCAGGTTTTGACTATATAAAAGGCAGGTTGGAGAACTTGTTATAGCCAACAGGGTTGCGTGATGCTTTGTAATTAGCACGCATTTTCTTCTTGGCAAACAATATTCTTAAGATCTTTAGAGAACCAGGATGGAAATTTAGAAGGTTTGAAAACAGCTAAAGGTACAAAACTTGTAACACAGAAATGCAATACATCGTACAATGCACTTGTAGCAGAATCAATGTCAGTTGTTGTTAAAGTTTCTAACTTGTTAAATGATGGTAAGAAGGCACTAATACGAGGATAACAGGCTTTACGAAAATTATAATGTTTATGACAACTATCAATGGGAGACAAGTCATCTACAAAAGTATGCATAACATCTATGGCTGGGTGGTAGGGATCGCAAGGAACACTCACAGTAACGGATTTCTCTGTATTGATCCTAGAATCATTGGAAAACACTAGATCAAGGAAATTACCATTGGAGTTGGGTATGAGATTTAGTTGAAAAAAATTATTAAATGCGAAAATGTCAGGAACACAGTGGACTCCAGGGCCAGAGGTAGAATAAATTAAGCCAAAATAATCATTAGACCAGGATAAATCTGGAAGGTTAAAATCACCAGAGAATATAAATATGGAATCATGATTTGCGTTGATAATATATTGAGCAGCAGACATAAAGGACTCGTATACCGGGATAGGGCTACCAGGAGGAATATAAACGGAACAAACATTATAAGCAGTATTATTTACATACAATTTAACGAATAAATATTCAACACTGTTAACGAGAGCTGGTAACAAATTATGGACCACATCGTTACGAATGACAACGAGAACTCCACCTCCTCTACTGAAACTACTGGATTGACTACTTTTATCAAATCTAAACACAACATAATTGTGTAAACCTAATTCAGCGTCATGGAAGCTATTAGTTAGCCACGTTTCAGTTACGCAAATGAAAATATAATTAAACACAGCACATTACATTTAAAAAGACAAAGTTTGAATCATAGACCTCTAAAATGTTGATAGTAGCCTATTGGTAACTTCGCTCATAGGCTGATAAGTTTTTTGGGGTTTTTTCCAACACCATATCTGGAAGTAGATGGAACGCGTACATCAATAAGATGAGGACTGGTAGATGTGCACGGAGATATCAGTTTTTCGGAGTGGTGTTTTGAATCATCTCGGGAGTAAGACGACCCAAAAAACGTTTGACCTTTATTCCATCGGGCCAGAATACAGGATTGAGGACAATATCAAGCTTCTCCGCAGGCGGGCGTACATGGAATGAAGAGTATGATGGGTGCCTTGTGACCATTTTGTTGATGGTCACGTCTGAGTAATCATTGAACAATTTGGATTCAAGCAGGGCAGTCGTAACACATGGATCAAGCCTCGAGACAAAAATATCAACATGCTTACGCACCGGCACTGATGACAGCTTAGAAGATGAGTTCTTTTGAGAACCAACAATGAATTTCGACTTTACGGACGAAGATAGACTGGCAGTCAATTGGTTAGCGGGCTGAATATAACGAGTATCCGCATCTGATTTAGGTTGTACAACAACTGGCAAATTAATGGGTTGAGCATTTGATTTGGGAATTGAGGCACTAGTTGCCGCATTGAGACGGTTGAGCTTATCATGCAACTTAAAGTTAGTAAGTGCCACGGATTTGAGCTTCTCGACTATGGATTGGAGAATATTGGCAACATTTATTGAGTTTAATGGCAAAAGCGTTACAGGGTTAGAAGAAGAAACTTTTAAAAACGTTGACATATCTTCACTCGATTTCACACCAGCAAGCAGAGATTGCCCCACAATGTAGTCGACGAGCATGCTTTTAGTCCACTTATTTAACTCGGCAAAAAGAAGTTCATTGTTTTGGGCCATTACGCGTTTTTGACTAACTGATGAGAAAATATGCGAATAAACAAGTGAACAGGTAAGGCGCCTTAACAAAAGTAGATAGGCAAAATAATTTACACCCGTTATGAATAACAACGATAGGCGGCGGCCTTGACACGTGCCTGATTCTAATTAAGAAATAGCAGCCATGGGTTCGCCGCTGCTTATCGAAAGACGATAAAATTCGACCGTAGTTAGCTGATAGTATAAACTTATATTACATTTTTAACTTAAACGATGTCTACAAATTAATTAACAATTGACTGTAAGCGGAAAATAAAGAAAAAATATTAAGCAGACGGACTCAACAACGACACCAGTCTACGCACGCACTTTTTATGGATTTAGTAAACTAATAAACGCAAAAAAACGGGTAATTAGTTTCGAAGATATCATAAAATGAGCACAGAGCGTTTGTATTTATTATAGAATATAGGTAGCTGATGTTGTACTTACGTTTTCCGCGTAATAAGAATTCATCAATTTGTACAGTTTCTCCTGGACCTCCCATTGCTTAGCGTTTTTCAAACAATGAACAATAAACATCTCGACATAGATTAAACCAATCAACAAGGTCGGTTTAGAACGACCAGTAAGAGAAGATAATGTTGTTGTTGGGAGATCTTGAGTCCAAAAATAAATTATTTCTAATATCTGACCCAAACTTAGATTTGAATGACAACGAGAATTAAGGTCGGCGTAGGTAAAAAATAAATTATTTGATCGAATTGATTTGAAAGTTTGACACTCTTTTACTACGCACCTGATAGATTTATTTTCTCGCATCTCCAGATGCTAATCACTTTTTTCGTACACACATTTTAGTAGCACCACCACATTTTTCTCAATTATTAATTTCATGTTCTTTCGGCAATAGTCCATGGTTTTGAAGAAATTCTACACTAGAGATTTGAGAATTAATAATTTTATAAAAATCCGATACTAACATTTTTAAAACACACTACGTACTCGCGCCACACACGACTAGGTTAATGGTAAACTTATAAATGCACAGACGATAGACGTAGTGACCTGTTACCTGTTAGCTATTTATTAAGATATATTTATTTCTTTAATCGGATTTTTCAAGACGTTATCGAACATTATCACTGTGTATTTAGTCACAAAAGGCATATTATCCGTTACCTATTAATAGTAGATCATGGCGGACCCGGTAGATCACACGCTTTACCAATGCCGAGTTATTTATTATAATTAAGATAAAGATCTGTGTCATATTTTGAAAAACAATATTAAATGTATATTATTCAATGCACCAAAAGACCTTAATATTTTAATAGTTTGGCACCAGGCGGAAAGTTGTACCTATCTAAAGCTAATGAGAAAAGTTCCATTGCTCATTATGTCTGCAAAAGTCATTTTTCAGCCGCAGATTTAATATAAGTGTATACAACAACTATCCAGGAGATTTCAATGTATGTTCAATTTTATATTTCTGCTATTTATAATCTATTATACAATCAAGTCACTATTAACTGTAGTCTGTATGTAACTTAGCATTTTGTAGTGTTGTAAAGATAATTTTTAAAAGTATTAATTAATGTATTAATCAAACTACTCAAATATTTTTCATACTTACCTAATACATTATACTATTAAACCAAGGGAAGTATTGAAGTATTATAAAACACTGCAAAGTACAAGTGAATCGAATCTATATACTACCAAAATAATTACAAAATACACTACTTTTATAATATAATGAATTACAGAGTAACGTAAAAACAATAATATGTATTATTGTATTGTACTGTTATTGTAAGATGAAAGTTGTACCTATTGAAATTTACTCTAAACCTCAAAAACTACTTATTAATTAAGATACCTTATATCGTATATTGGTAAGTCAACTGTACAAGTAAATTTTAGATCTTAATTCTTAACTCAATATTATAATAAAATTTTTTTTTTTTTTTTTTATTGGTACAATAAATAATAATTACAATTTAATAATTTGATAAATATATATTATTAGCAATACAAATATTATTATGTAATACAATTACATACCTAGATGACGTTAAGATCGACGTTGTACCACAGATTATATGAAAACACATGACAAATTAAATAGGTATATCAGCAACTTGTGATACGCATGTCTGTGACGTAATCATTTCTCCAAATAGTTGTGCGGTGGAGTGGTGGTAGAGTCTTCGGCTGCGGCGGCGGACCAATTAGAAATGGAGAAATGCTTACGTCACAGTACATTGCTGGGTGGAGGGTGGATGCGCGATTTGTTTCAAAACCAGTAATGTTGCTGACATACCTATTTAATTTGTCATGTGAAAACAGATTGTGCACTTGGATGTAAACAAAAAATGGCCTGATAAGGTCTTCGCCACACTCAATGTGACCATTTCAACGAACTAAAAATATTTGAAACTTATTATATACTGGTGGCTCACCTGATAGTGATACCCGAGTATCCCACAAAAACAAACATTTTGTTATCAACTCTGACTTTTGGTTATCATGTGTTTGGCCTTTTGTAGTTTGGTGTTCTGTTTGTTTTTCGAATTTTCAATTGAAATTTGAAGTAGTCTTTTACACCGTAAAAAAATATCGTTTTTTACAAAATCTCATATTTTAAAAATGACTATTAGTGCTGTTAAATTATGCAACAATAAAATGTCATTAACGAAAAAACATTAGCTACTTCAGATTTCCAAGTGACCAATTGATTGTGTCATTTTATAATGAAGATATTAAAAATAATCTTTGCACTGCTCCTAAAATAAAATATTCTCAGATATTTACTGGGGCCTTATGAAAAAAATGTGCGTATATTTAGCAGCACTGGTGTTTAGTGAGAGTGTCGCAGCTGGAATACTAGTTTTCTTAGCATCAAGCCACTTACCTGATACTTCATCACCTACAATTAACTTTATTCAAAATATGGATAAACTGTTTGACATATTTAATTCATCTAAACGAACTGCCTTAAAAAATTTCAGTACAACTTTTGAAAATACTGATACCCAAATTTCCCATTTAAAATTTATAGAAAACTTTTTTAAAATATTACAAGTATTTAACAAAAACACAGATGTTGAAGTGACAAACCAAATTAAATTTATTAGAGGTTGGTTAATTACAATCTCTGGTTTATTTCAATTGTGGGAGTCACTAAAAGTTACTAATACTGATGAGAGTTATGTTTTGTATACACATCGAATCAATCAAGATAGGTTGGAAAATGTATTAAGCACGTTTCGCACCCAACATAATGGAAATAATATTAATCCAACTTCCATATAATTTATTTGGTCATTTAAACAAAATGTTTGTCTTAATTATTTTACTTACTCGAACAATGCAAATTGCATAGCAGACTTGGATGAAATTTTATCCAAAATAAATACTGATCCTTTTAAGGACAAACCCATAATAATAATATTTCAAGATAAAAATCCATTTAAATTTAAAAAAAATACACTTACAATAGATAGCCCAGATTATAGGCATTTATCAATGCCTGGAAAAATGCTTTTATATTAGTTTGTGGGTTTTTAAAGAAAATATGTATTGAAAAACATAGTTGCGAAGTTTGAATTCGTTATGTAAAATCATAAAAGAAATTGGATGAATCTTTTTTACTTTGTTATTTCAAAGCATATGAAAATTCATAAAAGTCAATGTTTGGCAATTTAATGATGCTACAACATGCATTTTATATTTATATAGATGAGTTAGAAAACATTTTTATAAATAGGTTTCCACAAGTATCTATTGAAAAAGAAGTACCTAGGTATTAAGTTAAAGGTAAATATGTCTAATATAATACTTCGATATCTGTGTCCACTATTTAAGAAAGAGTATTTAATTACTTATTTTATAAGATTTAGGATTCATGTTGCTATTCAATTTTTAAATAGGAATTTAATATCAGAAAAAAACTAAAAAAAATAGAAAAATATGTATATTAAAACATTTATAAGTAAATTAGAAAGAAAGCCTTTTGTAATAAATATTTGTATTGAATTATGTTTATAATGTATTTATTTTTAATTGTTTATAGTAAAAACTATAAGTTATTTGTAATTTACCTGTAACATTTTTTAATTGTCATTATATTCATGGGTGGATAGGCCATTTTTGGCCTACCGGGAAACTTTAAAAAGGGGCCACTCATATATTTCAAATTTCTATTGTAATTGTATAATATTAAAGGGCCCCTTTGCGAAGTACGAAGGGGACCCACCGGGAAATGTCCGGTTTCCTAGTAGGCCTATCCAACCATGTTTATATTGTTTGATATTGTGATAAATCTTAATGAATTTATTTTTTGTAGACCACAATTTTCATATTTAACTTTTCTATAACATTTATCAAAGTATAATATTGTGGGTATTGACTCAAATTGAAAAGTTCACTGAGCTTAATTCAAATTTGAATAATATGGTATGTATGTATATACAGTAAACTAGCATTGGTATTTGTGGTCACACTGAATTGGGAGCCGACCAATCAGAATACCTAATTCATATTTTACATTGCAGCATAGGAATTGCACAATCTGTTTTCACATAATCTGTTATTGTACATTGGTTCCATTGGTAACGCCATCCGGCCGTCGATTCCAGTCCTGTATATCTAAGTCCCTGTGAGAGACACAACGTAGAGTACATAATATACTAATCTATGGTAGAGTACTACTCTACGAGATACACACACCCGTTATCACTGAACTGTACACTATGGAACGCGCATTGAGAGCAAAAAACCGAACCACCATAGTGGGCCGCCATATGCAGTCCTCTCACGGAATAAACAATTTATTTTATCAATTATCAGCGCAAAATTTTGAAATAATGTTACCGCTTAATTTTAGAATTACCTATAAGAGGAAATTTGTAGAAATGATTTAATCTTCTCCGAAAATGTACTGATTATGTAACTGTATAATTCTGTGATAACGTGATATCATTGATACTTGGTATTGGACAGGATAATAAAATAGTCTTCTCCATGAAAAATCATGGATAGGAACATTAGCAGACTCAATATGGCGGCCTCTGGGAGTGTTACACATTTTATATTAGAACCATAGACCTTATACTCAATAAGTAAAGAGTATAAGGTCTATGATTAGAACGTATACTCAATGCGCGTTCCATAGTATTCAATTCAGTACCCGTTATCGGCGACTCCCACGCATGCCCAGATGTTATCACTCGGTCATCCTGACCTTCTTATTGTCCCCAACAGTAGGATACACTATGAGGCATTACAATTAATCAAAATTAGCAAACAATTAATGAGATTTACAAACTTTGAATTTTATTTTTTGAATTTTTATTTTTTGTCTACATTCTTAGACTACAAATTACATATTAATATTATAAACTTAGATTAATTAAATTCAAAAATATGTCTCAGAGTCTTAGACATCAAATACTTCTTCAGGAGGCTCCAATCATCCGAAGTTTTCGACAGCTCTCTCAGAAGACCTTGGTGAAATCAAGAACGATATCCATGGAGTATCTAAAATGGTGTCCTCGCACTAACTTTACTCTCACTATTGTTGATGGAGTCCTGCTCCACCAAGCCCTTCTGCATGGCTCTTGACATTACTAACTATAGTTTGCCGTTAACTCGCCTGTACAGCAGTCCGTTGTCCAGTTCAAACTCGTTAAGCAAGATGGAATTGACCAAATCAGAATTTAGCCTCTGACCAATGATCGGCACCCTTTGATCAGCTGTTTGGCTCATCAACAATTTGCTTTTGATGGACTTTATCACGAAGACGTGCAGTACTGATCGGTTGCCGCTACGTCGAGCCAAGTGAATAAGGTGAGAGATGACGTCGAACGTGGCAGCTGTTTCAATTGTCATAAGGTAGAGTACTTTTCCCGCGACAATGACATGTTTTTACTGTGGCACCGTTGGCCACATAGCGACGAATTGCCCGACTCTACAGCAGGTCGACTGAGCGGAAGAACGTAGAAACGCGTCACCCGTATCAGAAGGTCGGAGTTGTCAACGAATGTGAGTTTGTCGCGCTGTTGGACACGGGTAGTCACTTCACGCCGTTCAAGTGAACACTTGCAATTAAGTGCGGGTTAAGCGTTCGACCATTTGTAAAACCGCTGTATGGTGTTGGCAGCACAGTTGAGCCTGCCCTCGAGACTTTTGGGTGAACCGCCGGTGCTTGCCATGTTTGATCCGAATGCAGAAGTCACCAAACTGCATACTGACGCTTTGTCTAGGGCCCGGGCAAGTTCTACTGGCGGTAGAGAACTCTCTTTCGACGTGGAGTTCGAGGATAGATGGGACGTATGTGTGTTACTGACCATCAAAAACAAATTGTGAATGTGCCAAGCAGCCGATCAAAAGGTGCCAATTATTTTTCAGAGGCTAAATGCTGATTCGGTCGACGACAACTCGGTTTACGATTCGAACCGACTTTAAGCTTTTCTCAAAAAATCGTTTTCATCCCTATGCACTCTGCACAGTGCATACAGGGCCATTTCACGCGAATACAGACCTCAAATTACACGGTCCTGTACTTCGTCAAATGTCAGTGAGAGATCGCGGCACAGTCCCACCTTTGACTGAAAGTAAGTCCATTGAACCGACAGTTTTGTTGTTTGATATTGATCGTTCGGGCTGTCCACGGTTATCCGGATCCCCGGCTTCCGTTCCGGCCGTCTCAGTCTCGTTCGACCACAACCTTTTCTGCAACTCGATCAATAAGCGCTACATGCGCATTGTGCGTCGGCGCATTCGACACGCTGCCAGCGCAGATCGATCACGGTAAGCGTACCCACAGTGGTACCAACAGCCGCTACCAACAACGTCGCGCCTAACCTCAAATTTCAGCTCACAACAATGAAACCACGTTTCGTTGGAACGACGATCGACTAATATAATGTCAATTACAGCCACTGTCCTACAAACAACGCTAAACGCATTGACAACGATTAACGAGCGGCGATCGCAGGATAACAGTACTCGTATTTTGTAACTCACTGCGAACGCGTACAACAGCAGCGAAACGATACTACACGACCACGGTAGTCACGCGACACGCACTACGTTTTTAAATATTCGAAATCCACTTCTGATAATGTTACCTATACTTCACAAATAATCGTAACGCACGATTCGGTCAATCCCTCAGCGTAATATTATATTAAACTCACAACGCAGATCGGGTCCCTGCAGAAATCGCAGGGACCTCCGCTGGCTAGCGCTAGCCAGCGCTAACTAACTACGACGGGAGAGACCATGGACTAAGAAACAGGACTGTGAACGATTGAGTCGGCGGAGTGCGGGGTTTAGGCGAATTGTACAATCCTTCCTTCTGCTGTGCCATCTATTGGCAAATGTTATAAGCCTAAAATAATCCCTAGAGCAGTGGTTCCCAAACTTTTTTGGTTCGCGGCGCCCTTTTTTGAAATAAGGTTTTACAGGGTGCTTTTCTCTGAGTCATTGCATTTAGATCAGATACAATTTTACGGCAATACGGCGCCCTGTAAAGTTACTTAGGCGCACACTTTGGGATCCACTGCCCTATAGTGTGGTTCCTAAAATGTTATATTATTATTTACAATATTCAACAATGTAACTATCCAGTGTAATGTGAATAGACAATATAATACACTTTAGACTTGTAATACACATCTTGTATCTAGCTTTATATCTAGAATATGTATGTTACAGTTAAAGTGTTGAATCAGTTAGTTTATGAAATAACTAGGTATTTTATAAAATAACTAAAGCTTGTAGGTAATGTATATAATTTATACTTAAACTAGTTATTTTATACATTCCCTGGCATCACTTCGTTAATGTGTCAAATTGTAAATAACAAAACATCATGAAAAATAAATATAGTGATAAATATAAGCGATGTATTTATGGAAAAAAAACAGGTTAGGTTAGGCAACTCTAAATGCCATAATAGCCTTACATGTACAAATAAATAAATAATATAACTATAATTAATTCATAATTCAGTAAAATAAAATATTTTAATATATATTTTAAATTTTAATGTATTTTATACTTTAACGGATATCAAACTGAAATTGTATAGAATAACTAGTTAAAGTACAATTTTTATGTATTATTTCATGCTTTAACTAACATTCGTAGGTAATTCATGAACTACCTAGTTATTTCATAAAATAACGGAATTCAACACTTTAGCTGTAACATGTATAATATATTTTTTACTAAATATCTCGATCTGAGATGTATGATGTATCATACTATATTTGTAAATTGTATGTATATATTATTATTAAATTAAATACAGAATAGGGACTGAGCAGGTTTTGACTACATAAAATATTATATTAGTTTATTCTGTGAATCCCATCTAAAATTCATCAGCTTTACACTTTATCAGTACTATTATGTTATATATTAATTATTTTATGATAATACCTATATGTTATACATTTTTATTGCTAATATTCGAATAGTTGAGTTATTTATTATAATTAAGATAAATTACCAAAATGTCTAGAAGGTGTAGTGTAGATCAGAGCCATATTTTGAAAAACAATATTAAATGTACATTATTCAATGCACCAAAAGACCTTAATATTTTAATAGCTTGGAACCAAACTACAGAGGTGCCATTTGAGAGGTGCAGGGTGTACCTTAGCACCCCTATTTTTTTTCTTTCTCTAATTGGCAGGGCTTAAAATTTACAACTGCGCCGGTGGGTGATGGCCTATGCCTACAAATTTAAATATATTATTTGTTATGAATACTATGATACTCTAATACATATAAAATATAAAAATGTATAGTATATTATTATGTATGAAGGTAAACTAGGTAAAGCATATTATTATTTATTATTTGTAGTTGAGTGTTATTGGTAGCACAACCAATGCTAAAGAAAAAGTGGCTAAATGATGAAAAAAAATTGGCTTGCTTAAATTTTGGCACTCCTATTAAAAAAACTCAAATGGCGTCATTCTAAACTATATCTAAAGCTAATGGGAAAAGTTCCATTGCTCATTATTTCTGCAAAAATCATTTTTCAGCCGCAGATTTAATATTAGTGTATACAACAACTATCCAGGAGATTTCAATGTATGTTCAATTTTATATTTCTGCTATTTATAATCTATTATACAATTGAGTCACTAATCACTATTAACTGTAGCGTGTATGTAACTTAGCATTTTGTAGTGTTGTAAAGATAATTTTTAAAAGTATTAATTAATATATTAATCAAACTACTCAAATATTTTTTGATACTTAATACATTATACTATTAAACCAAGGGAAGTATTTAAGTATTATAAAACACTGCAAACTACAAGTGAATCGAATCTATATACTATCAAAATAATTACAAATACTACTCTTATAATATAATGAATTACAGAGTAACGTAAAAACATTTATATGTATTATTGTATTGTGCTGTTATTGTAAGATGAAAGTTGTAACTATTAAAATTTGCTCTAAACCTCAAAATGTACTATTTTTTTACGGTGTAAAAGACTACTTCAAATTTCAATTGAAAATTCTAAAAAGAAACAGGTGTTCTAAATATACGCGCATTTAAATATCTGAGAATATTTTAATTTAGGAGCAGTGCGAAGATTATTTTTAATATCTTCATTATAAAATGAAACAATCAATCGGTCACTTGGAACAAACAGAACACCAAACTAGTAACTACCAAAGGCCAAAGGCACAGTGAAACACATGATAACCAAAAGTCAGAGTTGATAACAAAATGTTTGTTTTTTGTGGGATACTCGGGTATCACTATCAGGTGAGCCACCAGTATATGATAAGCTTCAAATATTTTTAGTCCGTTGAAATGGTCACATTGATTGTGGCGAAGACCTTATCAGGCCTTTTTTTGTTTACATCAGTGCACAATCAGTTTTCATATAATCTTTGGTTGTACAATGGTTCCATTGATAACGCCATCCGGCCATCATTTTCAGTCCTGTATGTCTTAGTAGTTAATCCGTTGGAGAGACACATCGTAGAAGACTACTACTCTACACTATGAGACACACACACACGTTATAGGCGATTCCCACCTATGCCCAGATGTGTTATCAGGCGTATCGTTCTTTCATTTGCAAATAAAACAATTAATTTTTCAAACCTCCCCTCCCGACATTTTTCTTTGCACTCGCTACGGATTTACACACTTTGAATTTTGAAACATCAATTTCGATGTGTCACTCAATTGAAATTAGGTATATTTTATTACCACCCTCTTGAATTTGCAACTTAAATTTCGATAGTTTGTGCATAAATGCGTAGCTACGTCGTAGGGTTGTCCTCAACCTAATTTCGAGAATGCCATCCCCTCCCCTGTCGGTTATAAGATTATAAATCTACGACAGACCGACTGTTTATTGCAAGTATTCTGTCTTCACATTAATCAGCCCATTCGCTTTGTTTGGCACTAACTGCGTTGATTCGAATATTTTTCGATACATCCTTAATATCCTAATATAATATAGCCTTCCCCGCAGTACGGGCCCCGATTTCAACGTATCGAACGTACAGATTTGTGCGAAACCAAACGAGATTCGGGTAAACGCTGGGCTCTCCCCCTCCGCGCGTTTTCACGTCTCATCGCGAGCCGACGATGCCAACCGATCGAACCAACAGGTGTCCCGGTCTGTGGCGGTGGCGGTGATGGGGGGGGGGGGTGGTGCGGTACAGATGCTGGGACGGATAGCCGTCGTTGTACAGCCGTACAGGTGCGGCGATGTCGTTGTTTCCATGGGAACCGAGTGTTTCCCGCCCGTGATCACCACTTGTCGTATACCGCGTTACCGGTGGCGTTACCGCGGCGCCCGGCACGTCGGCCCGCACAGGCTCTAACGATCTGCCGACCCGCGGCGACGACGTTCTCTCGGCTCTCGCGCTCGCCACACGGGCGGCTCGGCGGCCGGCGCTTCAGTCTCCAGTGCGGTGTCGTCGTGTCTGCGACGTGTGTCGATGGGTCGTCGCCCGTTGCCGATCGCACGGGTTGTGCACCGCTCGTTTTCGTTTATCGCGCGCGGCAGAGATGGTCAATGCTACTAAAACTGTACCTGCGTCGACATCGGTGAGCGTCTCCTAGTCTGGTCGTTGTAATATTATATTTTATAAGACGTATGACCATTGTGGTTTCGATTTTCCCACCCAAACGAATGGTATAGGTCCGGTAGACTATATTACTATAGGTACCTACTGCAGCGCGTTCCTGCACGGCTATAACATAACAATAATATTGTGTTTTAAAGCGGCGCCCATCTATACCGGAGGAGGTCCTGTGCGACGTTTTAAAAATATTCTATTGAAACGTAATATAATTTTTAAGGGTTTTCATGTCGTATGCCCCGAACAATATTGCGTTTCAGTTGTGATATTAGCATTTGCATTTTACATGTCTTGCAATATGTTTGTAATACGATTTTGTTCAACGGTATAAACGATTGTCTATTTGTTTCCAAACATATGTCTAAGCTTGTGGCTCGTGAGAAATCCACAGGTCTTATTAAAGTATTTTTTTTATACTATATAATATATTCATCCGTATATGTTCACATTACACTTACAATTTTATCTTTAATATTGATACATAATATAAGATTACTAATATATACTAAATAGTAAATACAAACATAAATAGTAGATTATGTATCTACTATATTTTTATAAAATAAATCAAATACTTAAAAAATGTCCAATGGAATGATACAACGGTTTGTTGATTGTATAGATTTCTATCTTAACATGCTTAGTATGCTTTTTATAAAGATTGTATGGGTTTCAAATTTGTTTATCATAACTAATTTATCATCAATATCAATATATCATGTGTAGGTAGTGAATAATGAACATAAATTTTATTCCAAAAAAGTTATTATTATACCTATTGGCTATTACTGCTCCAGTCTACATCATTTCTAATTTCTATATGCTATATCTAATAAGTCTGGGCTAATTAGTTTTTCGTGAGATGCGTAAAGAGATGGGTTGAGATCGCACTTAAAATCTAAAGTAAGTGCGAGATATTATGTATGTCGTATGACTTGGTTTTGACAATGTAGGCGACAATATACCTAGCTTCAAAAGAATGAATGACATAACATTTAAAAAAAAAACACAAACATTTTGGACCAGTATACCTATATCTATATCTATTGAAATTACTGTAGAGTATATTATATAAAGTGTAAAATAACATTTCCTGGAGATGTGTAATTTTTGATGAATATTAATTATACTTTTTTCAATACAAGCGTTTTTTAATCTTATATTCACAGACATTATTACTCTTAGTTCAGTTCAAACGAGATGGAACGGCAAACAGCATTGTGTTAAATTTTGCCTAAACGCAATAACATATAGGTACCAACTGTTTAAGGTGTTCGCCACAACACATTATGTCCGTTTGCCCAAATTTGCACAAATTTCATAAACTCGCCATAACTTAATCCGCACATTTTTATGAGCTATGTGCTTATTATTGATTTAATACTTATAATACTTCTACAGTTCTACGGCTCCTACTATATATTATAAATCACAATACATCCATCTGGTTATCTGTGATTCTGTGTCTTATACTCAACCTGCGCATCTTTGTTCAATGGTTTCTGTAGTTATCCCAATGGCCGATATCGTGATCGTAAATCGTGATGACTAATGGTTTTTTGTGTCGAATACGAGACGAACAATAATGCTCCTCCACCGCTAACCAATCGACCAGACCATAATAACATGCATTATTATTATAAATATTGTAGAAAATTCTATAGATTAGATTATTCAGTAGTATTTGTTAATTCGGTGGTACCTTCCTAATCGTACTCATATTATTGTTATTTGACATAAATTCTTATATAGCGTCACGATCTATAAGGCCGGTGACCGTTGTCGTAATATCGTAATTCTTGTATTTAAATACTACCGGACAAATCAATAATAATTTTATTGTAACGGAATTTCTACACTATAATATTTCGTTATGGCGGAAAGTCCTCTGCGGAATATCAACAATTGTGACACCGGCGAAAGGTCGACTATCTAAAAACGCACGTGTAGCCGTGTCGTAAATTTTGCCAAGGAATTCCGGAAGTGTCAATTGCAGTGCGAGTAATAGGCGTCCCCGTCTTATTTCTATTGTTGCTGTGATATGCATTGTTATTAAGATTTCAATGATACAACAATAGGTGCTATATAATAGTAATATAAATTGTAATCTACGGGTAGGTATAGGCACAAATAATAATTATTGTAGATTTATTAGCAGTGGTTATACCTAATTATTTAGTCGATTTTATTAATTGTTTTCGTTTATAATTTTATAGGTAGGTACCTATATAGTTAAATAAAACAAAATAAAATTTTGGGCAAATCAGAATAAAAACCATTTATGAAGTTTGAAAACAAATAAAATATTAAAGAAATAATTGTTTTGTTTTATACAGAAATGTAAAATTGATATCGATTTTGGTTGTAAACTAAACACAAGTTTGAAGTTACACACATTGTGATATTTAGTAGGTTGCCATTTGGGTTGTAAAATATATTTTTATTTTAAAACTAAAAACTGAAGTGTAATGTGTTTAGCTTTAAAACTAGAATTAAGTTAAGGAGAGCGCCCGAGAGCCGTATTTGGTTAATGACTTTCTATTTATGTATTTATATTTTCAGGGCAAAAGAATTGATGGTTGGAACTTTGGAAGAAATTAATTTGTAGTATTATAAGGTGCCTACTACACATAATTTGATTTTGTAAATTGAGTCTTCAATTTGATCTCTGATTTTATTAAAATGATTGACTGGTAAATATAATCTTATACTTAATTTCTTTCACTAATTAAGTTATATATTTTTAGATAATTGCATTAATGTTGCATATAATTTTATGAATATTAAATAAAAAGAATATTAATTTTTATTACATTTTTGATTTTTGTCGAGTTAATAAATTATTTTGAGACTAAAATAATTGAGCGATCGGCTAGATAAATTATATATTGTTTTCTAAATGCTTTTTTTGAAACTAAATTTAGTATTTTTATGAATTGGTATTATCATAGGCGCAAGTAGTGGGTGCCGGGGGGGGCCTTAACTATTGTGTAGCCCTCTACCTCCTCCTTCACAAAAAAATAAAATAAAAAAAAGATTGAAGATTTTACACATTTACAACATTATTTTAAAGTGTTAGCTACCAGATAAGCCTGAGCTTCAGCTCCTCCCCCCCCCCCCAATCACTTTTTGCTCCTATGTGTATTGCACATATAATAACACCATATTATATAACACTGTTTGTGTTTGTAGATTAGGTATACTCTTTGTATATTTTGAAATTGTACAAATATGTACATATTTATATTTTATATTATTCTACTATTCTACAATATTTTTTTGCATGGAAATCTGGGACCTAATAATAACTATTAATATTATAGGTTAGATAGATACTTTTAATATATAATATAGTTGATTTGATTTATTTATTAAAATAAACAATTGTGGTTGATAGTTGTTTACAGATTATAGTTTATGAGAATTGAGTTGTTAGTGATATGTTATTCTAATAATTGACATAGGTAAGCTTTTGTGTAGTACCTTATATACCCTATAGCCGTTTAGTTTATTATTTTCCTGATAGTTTTGTTTATAATATATTAAGATGATTCTTTTTATACATACTAACATGCTTTAGAGTTTATCTTTTACGACATTATTGTAGATGTTGATACAATTTGTATAATTATAAATAATTGTACATAATTGTTCATTTGCTCATAAATCATAAGTTATAATATTTTAATACTATAGTTTAGTTCTCGTTAAAAATTAATTTGTATGATTGTATTGTATTGATATAATGTCTGTGCATTTTAGTTATTATTATTTAAAATGAATTATTATGTGGATTTAGTATTTCTCATCAAAATTTGTATTTATTTTTTAATTTATTTTTATTTACATTATTTAAAAAATTATTTTAGGTACGTGAAATTATTAGTAAACCATCCACGTAAAGTAATAGCAACTGTGGTGTTATTATGTAGCACCACTATTCTTATACCCTATTTTATTGGACGCTTACCAGAGTTTTCACATCCTGAACTAGTAAGTATTTACAATGTTTATATTGATTTAATTAATTTATCATTTATACCTAAAATGTTTATTATATTAAATTTATCAAAAAAAAAAAAACATTTATTAGCAGGAAGAAGTAGACTTTATTTATGAATGTATTATATTGTTTGATTTTGTTCATAAGGTTTGTGTTAGACATCAAAATTGCTTCGTTTAGATTGATCAAAATAGTGTTATGGTTGCAAAAAAACAAAATGTATGAAGGAACAAAGAAAGAGAGAATCCACCCTTGGCTCAATGAGTAGAATATTATTTTCTAGCTAGAATAACTTTAAATGGAGTAAAAACCTGTTAAAAATATTTAAATACCAACATAAAACTTGAATAAATTTAGAGTTTTTTAGTAAAAGCAACTTACTTTAGTTTTCATTAATATTGTAAATTAAAATTATATTGAGAATTTATTATATACATAACATATCTATAATTGTAAATAATACTACACAATTTAAAATTTAGTTATTTAATTAATGCTTTTTATTTTAAACAGGGTTTTGAGACACGTGGTACTGAAATCGGCAATCGTCAAGTTACCTGGGATAATTTAATTAAAGCATTAGAAAAAGGCACAGAGATGATAGATGATATAACAAGAATACCAACTAATATATTACCACAACAGTATAAAGATATGGACTACAAAAAAAATGATGTTTTAGTAAATTATGTAAGTTATTTTTAGTATTTTTTAAATATTTTAAAAACTTAAAAGTTAAAATTCTATGAACCTATTTAAATTTAAAAATTATTATTCCTTTGGATAGTTTAGAAGAACTCAATTAATTATTTGATTAATATTTTATATGCAATACCTGTATTAAAGATGTCGATCTATGAACGTTTAATTTTGTACATTTAGCTTAGATAAGAGAAGTAGACAGGAATTGAATATTATATTTATGTTAAGGTCAAAGCTGAGCCAGTTAGTCACTTTTTTTAACTAGTTAAAGTTAAGTTACTTTAATATAAAAAGTAACTAAGTTAGAATAAAAGTTAATTTCCGAAATTTACCAAATGTATAACTATTAGTTAGATAGAAGTTAGTTTGGTGAAAATAGTAACTTAAGTTAGGGTAGAAGTTAGAAATTAGTTTCTTTTTTAGTTAAAAATATAAATTTAAAAAACCATTTTTTCAAATGTAATGTATTACATAAATTAATTATTATGTAGCTACCTAGGTAGGTAACTATAACATGAATTATTGGTGATGAATGGAAAATTAAATTTAACAACTGTCAACTGATAATTTGTTCAGATATATCAAATAATTCAAATAGGTAGGTAGTAATCTTAATTTCTTGGAATATCAGTCATTAGAATACAAAAAGTTTAACGAAATAAGAAATTGAAAAATGCAATAAATTGAAAAAATAACTAGTTACTTATTATGTTACACATTAAATTCTACTAGTTAAGTTACAAAGTTAATATGAATTAAAACTAACTAGTTAGTACCCAGCTTTGGTTAGGTATATTTTATTACATGTATTTTTACTAAACTATTCAGTTCATTAAAATTTAGTAAGTTAATTTATGTTTATGTACAATATTCTATATTTTTTTTATTCATAGAAAAATTTGAACTCTGATATGGAATCTACAAGTACAGATTTAAAAAAATTTCTACCTCAAACATCTCCATTAGATGATGAAGTATTTGAAGAAACTGAAATGATGATTCAACGAAATGATAAAAAAAGACGAAAGAATAGATTAGATTTTTTTTGTTCCAAACCAAGTTAGTAATATTAATAATATTTATTTGTAAATGCTTTTAAGATTTCAATTGAATATTTCATTATTTTTTTTACTAGTTTATATATTATTTGGGCTCAGATTCTATATGATTTGCTAACTTTTATAGGATGCAGATAAAGCACCTAAAAATATAAAATATAAATTGTTATAGATTAAGGCTAAAAACTATAGATTTTGCGCATCAAGGATTCTAGGTATATGATTTTATAGTTGCATGTTAAAAGCAATTTAGATTTTTTCCTACTATGCATTAAATTTTAATTATTTAAGGTTTATCATAAACAAAAGAAAAAAGTTATGTGAATATCAGATGAGAAAAATACCCTAAAATGTTTATTATTTTCTAGATAATTTTAAATTCAAAATAATAAATACAATGTTTTTTTTAATGATTTCAAAGCATATTTTAAGATTTTTCGGTCATATTATAATGCATATTCAGTACTTTTCAGTGTTATAAATTGGTGTCTTGTATATTATAGTCGGATGATATTAAGAAATTTCTTGAAATATTATATTTTTAATCTTGGTTAACATGTTTTAGGGATCAGATGTGTTCCAAAAGTTTTATGTAATCCTAATATTGACTGGAAAGTGGTTTCTGTGAAAATATTGTGTATATAAATTGGAAGTCTCAATCATCAAACTATAGTTTTAAACATTGGTATAATGATAAACGATTTATGGCATTTTATTTTGAAACACTTGTTTGTGTAAATTTGACATATCAAGAACAAACTGTTTGCTTATTGGAACCCTCATATGCATTAAAAATATAAAATAAAATTGCATCTTAAATTAGCATAATACTGAACAATAATAATTGAAGGTCCTGGTAAAATAAATAGAGATGTCTAGTGAACATAGTTCGTTGCAATAACCGGGTATTATTTTGTGTCTCCTGAACAATTCAAAAATATAAAGATGCCTGGTTCTTGCACCAAATTGCACTTCAATTGCCAAATGCCTAATGCCAACTCAAAAAATAATATATTGTAGATTATTAAAAAGAGTTATCTAGTACATGCAGTGGTGTACACACGTAGAGGGGGGTGGGTGCTTATAAAATTTATAATCAATGGCATTATATACATATACTTATAACATTTTTTTTATAAACCCTTTTATTGAAATATCTGTGTACACCTCTGAGAACATGTGATTTTCTAAAATGGTTTTCAAATTTACTGTCATTTAAAAATATTATTAGAGTCAACGATGTTGTATTAAATCAGAGCTTATGTAAAATACCTGTTAACTGGGGGAAAATAGCATCATGTGTTTCTGGGGTCAGGTAGCTCAGTGGTTGAGCAATCATTCAATTTTGATATGGAATAACTTTGGGTTAATTTTATGTATTTGCAAATCATAGCATCAATATTTCAAATTTTTAATTATTTAGTACATTTATAATTTTATGTACCAGTTGTAATTAAAATTCTTTATTATTATGATTTTGTAGCATATGATCACGCAAGAGTGGTGTTTACACCCAGAGATGGTGAAAATCTTTTTACATACCAAGCAGTCAAGGATATGTGTCTTATACAGGAACATTTAGAAAACTTGGTAGCATATAAAGATGTTTGTGATGTACAAGATCATGCATGTTGCCCACCATGGTCTTTGGTTAACTATATTACAGTGTTAAGAAAACATAAGTCTTGTTCAGAAATTACAGTAATTTGAATAAAACTTATTTTTTTTACATTTAAATACTAATTATATTACATATTCTTATTTAGCCAAGAGATATTAATGCAACAATGACAATACTTGAAGGATGTACCCATTTTTATCATGACAATAAGTTGTTTGAATGGCAAACAGATCATACAACAATACCTCGTCAATGTGTTCAATTTAGTGGTGTTTATAATTTAATGCATTATCACTTGGACATAAACTTTATGCCACCACATGTAAATAACATTTTTTTGTTCCATTTCTACGTATAATTTTTATAATTTTTTTAAAATACTTTTAGGCTTCAACTAATGTTTTAACAAGTTCAATGATGTTTTTACCATTTGGAAAAGGATCAATTATTCATGTATATGAAGCAATGAAAGATGCTAATTTATCAACATCATTAGTTAGAATTTCAGCAATTGATTTTGGTAAGAAATATGTTTTTAAATAACTTTTAATGATAAATTATATTTAAGATTTCTATTATAATATAATATATTTTGAACATTTTTAGGTATTAAAGAAAAGTTATTTGATCTTGAGCTTGTCAGGGATATATATCTCATTTTCCTGAGTATCTTTTTCATTATGTTATGTGTATTATTTTACACTTGGTCAATAATAATTACAATTGTAACCCTATTGAATATATTATTTTCTTTATCCGTTTCCTATTTTATTTATACATTTGTGTTTCAAATAAATTTTTTTCCATTCATGAATGTCCTTGCTATAATTGTACTTATTGGAGTCAGTGCAGATTCATCATTCATCATGTGTGATGTGTGGAAAGTAATCAAGATCAATGACCAGGCTGGTTCTTTGATTGATGTAATTTCTAAGACATTAAAACATTCATTACTATCTATATCATTATCCACAACAACAACATTTTGTGCTTTTGCATCATCATTTCTCAGTGCTATTAATGGAATTAGTTGTTTTAGGTATGTTTATTAAAATCATATTTATTAAAAAATATTTTATTATTCTAATTATTAGTATTTTTTTTTTTTTAGTATTTTTTCAGCTATGGCAGTTTTTGTGAATTTGTTAATAACTGTAAGTCTACTGCCATCTTGTATTGTACTTTTAAGCTCAAAGCACAGGCATAATATTGTGTTATTCGAAGTTGGACCCGTTAATAAACTACTTTCAATGGAGAAAATGTTACGTGGAATTCAAACTTCTTTTAATGCATGGTTATTAAAAATTGTGTTTCGCTTTCGCTGGGTGTGGATAATATTATTTTTCATCCTGGGTATTTTGAGTCTAACTATAATATGGATATGGCCAGGTATGAAACTACCAGAATCTGTGGAATTTCAGTTGTTTCGAGAGTCTCATCCATTTGAACAATATGATTTGGTATATAAAAACCAATTCTGGTTTGAAAGAATTTTAAGGGTAAGTCTAACTATAGTACAAAAATAGTTTTTATTTAAAATATGAATACAATATCTATAACATATTTAAATTTAAATTTTTTTAGATTGATAATAATCCAGAAAATCGTGTTCCACTGCGCTTTATCTGGGGCGTGTTTCCCAATGACACCGGTAATCATTTGGATCCAGAAGATCATGGAAGTTTAGTGTATGATCCAAACTTTGATATAGCGCATCCAAAGTCACAAAGTTGGTTATTGCAGTTTTGTGCAAATTTACGTTTACAACCCTTCTATCGGGCTGTTGGTGGACCACAAATGACAAATTGTTTTATGGAAACTTTTGTTAAGTGGATGGGCCATGCTTGTGTAAATAATCTTGAAAAAGATCGATGGCCATGCTGTAATTCTTTTGAGTTTCCATATCCAAGAAATATATTTCATTTCTGTATTATGAGAGCTATGTACATTGTATATAATACACCAATTTCCATATTTGTCCCTTCTGCAGCTGGACCTAAGTTTTCAAATCCATTATTTCATTCGGAAAACCAAACACTTATGCCAATCATAAAAGCTGTTGTTGTAGAGTTTGAAAGTAATTTTATTTTTACTACATCTTATACTGATATGGAACTCTTTTATAAACAAGTAATTTGATTTTGACTTTATTTAATTGTTTACTAACAATGATTTTGTATTAATTATGTTAAAACGGTTTGTTTATAATTTAGGTTGAGTCATGGTCATCTAAAATGATGGAAACTGCTCCGCCTGGTCTCAGAAATGGTTGGTTTTACAGTCATCTTGGCTTCTATGATCTTCAAATTACATTAATTCAAGATACTATATCGTCAGCTTTAATTGCACTTGCTATTGCTTTTACCATAATGTTCATCGTAACTACAAGTATTTCATTGACTATAATTACAGTTCTCACTATATTTTTTATCATATGCTCTACAATTGCTATGTTAGTTTTGATGGGATGGCATCTCAATGTCTTGGAATCAATCGCTACTTCTGTAGCTATCGGTTTATCTGTTGATTTTAGTCTACATTACACTATTGAGTATCAGCTGGCTTGTGAAGATTCACCAAGAGCAACAGCCATTTCAAAAGCATTGTCTTTAATGGCTTGTCCATCATTGATGGGTGCAATCACAACTGGTGCTAGTGGAGCATTCATGTTGCCTTCAGATGTCTTACCATATGCTCAGCTTGGCATTTTTTTGATTATTATAATGTTTATTAGTTGGTTCTACTCAACTTTTTTCTTAGTATCACTTTTATCAGTATTTGGTTCAGATTATGATCATGGTCCATATCCATATCGTTGTTGTAAGAAATTACGAAACATCAATATGAATGAAAGACATAAGAACCGCGTAAGACATGCTTCTCCATTTTCTAACGTTACATCAGAATCAACTGTATCGTGTATAAGCACTGCTATTGTTAATCAATCTCAAGCTCAAGAGTTGGAGAATTTAACTGTTCTCCCAGTCAAATTCAAACCTTCTAACACAAGATCTGTTACTTCATGTTTATATTTGAATGTTGAAGATAATGATATGGTAAAAAAAAATGAAACTAATGCCATACATATTTAACATTTATTCATAGTTAAGTATTTTTGTTTGGTACTTGTGTGTTACTGTAACCCAGAAAAAACATGGAAAATGAAATTTCATTATTTATTAGGTACTTATCTAATATTAATAAACTTTTATAATCTCATTGCGCTCGTGAAATGGTTTAATAAGTACTTCCTGTAGTGTGTTGTGATCAGAGCAGATTTGCTTGGGGAACAACTACTTTAACTGGCAACCTTACATAAATTAGATGAACATTTACCCATCTACCCTAAGGGTGGTATACATTTACCCAATTCTCCTCCGACCTTGAAAGGATTTCTTAGGTGGACTATATATTTCCATATTTTCTCCCCACAAGATTAGCTGCACCATAGTACCTCAAGTTTAGCGATAGGAGCCAGAAGTTGCAATGAATAACTACTTAGCATACCTATTTGAATTATATATGTGTTCACCAGCATCTGTATAGAAGTGCCTGTTGCACATAACACTAAGACAGTTTTTTTTCTGGTGTATGATGATATACAAGCACATATTGTTTTATATGAAAGACAAATTAATAATTATAGCTATAATTATTAAAACTGCTTGTGCTCAAATTAATGTTCACTAGTTAATAATAAATATTGACTTTATTAGTTTGAGTAAATAATTAAAATGATTTATAGTAACAAAATATTTAGTTTGTTAATATTAGTTTTGATCTCTTTGTTTGTAAAATTATTGAGTTTTTATTGTTTTATGAGATTTTTGGAGTTTTATATATTTGATGGCTTTAATTATATGCTATGGTTTATTATTATATTATATAAATATAATAATATATATTTATATATACATGATTTTATTACATTAAAGTTTAACAATGTAATACCTATTATATTAAAATACAAATTAGTAATTACACTTATTGTATTCAATTATGTTTATAATTTTTAATTATAAAAGACAAATTTAGGATACTTTATACTTATACCAACAGTTATATTATGTTTATTAGTTTATTGTTAAAAGAAGATATTCCAAAATATATACACTGTAAACAAGTCCATTTGACTGAAAGGAAAAGGGAAATAAATTGTATTTTTTTCAAAAATATTTTTGGCTTCTAAAAATATAAGTTACTTTTCACCTTTGCAATTTGTATAACTATTAAACTTAAATGTTGTCGAATTAAGAAGTAATTTATAAGTGAGATTGAGAAATATAACTAAAATAGGTACACAACATAATTATTAATTTATTTTTTTAATTAATATAATAATTATTCTAATTGTTATTAAAAGGATGACAGCGCACTATTTGTTTTCTTTCTCTGACCCACGTGCAATATCAAAAATTTGTTTTCATCAGAACCAATATTGTGTTGCTAGCTTTAGTAAGTACTAGAGTAAATTATCAAATTTAAAGTTAAGAACATTACAATATGTGTTCCTACGTTGACGTTTTTTATGGTATTTCAATTTTAAAGCAAGACACGATCGTTATTAAATTGTATTGGCAACATTTTAGTATTTTAGATTCATAATTCGCGTACAATTTGAAATATTGTAAAAGTGCTCACGTATAAGAACACAATATATATAACTTTCATAACTTTAAAGTTGATGATAGGTCAATTCTCTCTAATACTTAATAAGGTAACAGCACGAGGTCGGGTCAGCTGATCGCAAATGTGCTGTGTTGCGAGTGGGTCATCATAGAGAGAAAACAAATTGTGCGCTGACATCCCTCTCAAGAGGACGCCACACGAATATTTGTCTCCGTCTTACATGTGCGTAACACACCAAATTTGCGCTCAGCAGATCACGTTTAGCTAAGTTAGTTTAGAAATTCGAGTGAATCGACCTATTACGTAATTTGACGGCAAAAACATTATCTTTATTCGTATGTCGATTTTCTACGATATTTCAGTTTTTAAGTGAATTATGAGCATTTTTAATTTACGTTACTTATATCATATTTGCACAACTTGCTAAATAATTGACCTATCGTAAAAAAACCGACATACGAACACGGATAATGTTCTTACCATCGAGTTTCATAATATAGATCGATCCACTCTAATTTTTAAACCAACAGATAAACGATATCTGACGATAGTAAATTTGGCACGTTACGCACTTGTAAGAGTGTAAGACGGAGACAACAAAATATATCCGTGCGGGGTCCTCTTAATAAAAATTATTTACAACGGTGGTGGCGTGCAATATTTTTCACTGTAACGCACATACTATGGTAAAAAAAAAATACCATTCACTTTGAGGCACTGACATCCATTTTTGCATAATATAATATAGTCTACGCGAGTACTCGACCATGTTTATATAATATAACTATAATAGCGGTAATGTTATAGATGCCTCATTTCAAGCACTCGCAAGCACAACAACTATTTTTACAATTTACCAGTTGCGCCATCATCAATATTAATTTAACAATATAATAAATATTGCTCATTAGCATTGTGGTTGTGCAAAATACATTGTTAACGGTAGGTCGTAGGTATATTTAATATTTATGAATGTTGATTGATTTTCTTTATTGTTTAAAATAATATCTAATACCTATTGCATTAATTAACTATAGATACTATAATATATTATGTAGTATGTATTATATATATACCTACTATAATTAATGTATCTATATTGACTATTAATTATAGATGGAATTGATATTTTGTATTAAATATTCTGTTGTGATGAAAAATTGTATGGAACATAGAATAGAATAAACGAATACTTACAAGGAAGTAAATATGATTGCAATATTTATCTGTTTATAATGTATATTTTTATTATTACCGTAATATCGCTATACGCATATACCTATATGTCCTATAATATATACCTATCGTCTTATTAATTCATCTATGTATTGGAATTGTGTAATTGAAGCTGATATTAATTATATACAACCCAAAATAAATGCTTACATAATTGTGTACTTACATTATATTATACAATTTAAACTGTAACATATCACATAATATACATAATTTTACCTAAACATTTTTATGAGCGTTTCAAGTTAAAATTTTTTCTACATTAGCTGATATTCACCAGATTTCTCATGAAACCATTTTCTTATTTTGTTGTAATTTAAAAAAGGAAACAATGAAATTTACACAAAATGTTTATTATATAATTTTTTATACTTGATAACATTTTGGAAATATTTTGACACTTTTTGAGATATTTATAAACATTTAAAAATAAAAAAATTTTGTTTTTTTTTTATTTAAAAATATCGATAACATTTTTTGTTGGGTCAATAAACTTGAAAATTTAATACAAGGTCCCTCATACGTTGATATAATAGTAGTTTAAACATTTTAAAAATACATAGCCACACTTTTTTTTTATAAGTATTTAAAGTTCAAATGTTGATAAAATTTATCATATTGAACATTTGCAATTTAATTTGTAGTTAAAATTATATAAACTGTTCAATTTTTATAATTAAGGATTGAACATTTTAAAAAAAGGTTTCTCATAAGTAGGTACTTCATATTGTAACCAAAAAATCTAAATAGTATACAAACACAGTTTTTTCTATGGGTATTCTATACATTTGTAATTTAAAAAAGGGCAGGTAAGTGTATGTCGCTCTGCTGTACAGTAGGTTACAAGTGAGTCACTGTAATGGATTGTGTTAGATTTTAATAATTTAATCCAATGATATAATATCATTGAATAAGAAAAACGATTCTGAGGGAAGACGGTCAGTCAGTCTATAATATCTTACTAAGTCTAAATGTATTTGATGATATTATTGTGAATAAACTAATTAATTTTAGTATTATAGGCATTAGTATTTACTATAGTTGGTTAAATTCATTTTTCTCAAAAAAATTATATTTTAAAATGCCATTGCGTGTATATAAAATATAACAATATATTCTAAAAGTTTCATATACCAACAAATAATATTTTTAAATTATATCAAAATAACTAAAATCATTATTCTTGGTTTAAATATGAAATTTTGTCTAAATTTGAAATTAAAATGTCTGTAAAAAATAAATGTGTTGATATATTTTTTAGATTTTTTGGTTACAGTATGATTTATTTATGAGAATTTTTGTTTTAAATTTTCAACACTTAGTTATGAAAACTGAACATTTTATAATTTTTTAATTACAATGATTTATAATTTTCGAGATTTTGACAAATTTTGTCAAAATTCGAACTTTAAATGCTTATAAAAAAAAATCGTGCCTATGTATTTTTAAAATTTTTCAACTGATATTGTAACAATATATAAGAAAGCTTGTATTAAATTTTCAGACTTTTTGGCCCACCAAATAAAATTTTATTGACAATTATAAAAAAAAAAACTAAAAAAATTGAAAACTAAAAATGTCTGTAAACAGCTCAAAACAAATCAAAATATTTTCAAAATTGAATGGTGTATAGAAAATGAGAATATAAACATTTAGTGAAATTTTCATGCATCTACAATTATTCGTTTTTGAATTACAACCAAATAAGAAAAACGCTACATGAGAAATCGAGTGAATATCCTATGTTGTAAAATTATGAACTTAAAACACTCATAAAAAATTATTTTTAATTGCTTTTAGATATTTTATTTTTGATAAAAGTAGAAAAACTTACGTTAAATCTTGTGTTAAAATTTAAAACCTTAGATTTAAAAAGAAAAATTTTTATGAATTTCTAACTCTAAATAATTTGCAAATTTTCGTCATTTTTACGTATTTTGTCAAAATTTCAACTTTAAATGCTTAGAAAAAAAAATTGTGACTACAGATTTTTAATATTTTTCATGTGCCTTTGAAACAATATATTAGGAGCATTCTATTAAATTTTCAAGAATTTTTAACGAATAAATAAAATGTTATTGATTTTTTAAAAAAAAAAAACCAAAAAGATTGGAAATTTAAAATGTCTGTAAACAGCTCAAAATAAGTCAAAATATTTTGAAAACGGTATGGTATATAGAAACTGCTTATATAAACATTCAGTAAAAATTTCATGTATTTACCGTCATTTTTTTTAGACTTACACCAAAAACCAAAATCGATTTTATCGAAAATCAATGTTGCGTAAAAATTCCCGTTTTTTCCTTAATTTTCCATTTGTTTTTCACGGTACTTTTGAAAACTACTGGAAAATGTTTACTTTTGACCCCCCAAAGTACCAACTAGATTCACTTTCCTATCAGAAAAGGTACTATTGAAGAAAATCTAAGCACTTTTACTGTCCCAAAACGTGATGACAGACACACAAAAAAAATAAAAAATAAAAAAAAACACACATCATTGTAAAACTAATACATTCATCGCTCCGCTCAGAATCTAATATTCGTGGATACTTGAATCTTTTAAAGTATCTTATTATATTGTATATATACACACACGTACACACACGCAATGACATTTTATAATGCAATTTTTTTAGCTTTAAATTAATAATTGATCTTACTGTATTATTATATGAATAATAATTCATGTCTATTAATTAAATTAATTTTTTTGATACGTCATGACAATATTAGTACCCATTATAAAATAAACTTACTTATATTATATAGTATATACTATTAGGTACAGACCGGCTTCACTCAGAACCGTTTCTCGTTATTACATCGGTTTTATATAATTTAATTCAGATTTAACACATCCGTATACAGCGACCTATCTAGACAGCAGATCGGGACAAATTTACTCAACTTTATTTTTACACATTTGCTATCAAATACCTATTAATATAGAGTTTTTTCAAACAGGTCCATTAATACCGTATACTTCTATCATAATAAAATAAAAACACTTGAAATTCAACAAAACCATGCAGTAAGAATATATCGAGAGAAAAATAAGTTTTATGGTTCGACTTCCACAAATTATAAATAATTTAGAGTTCTACCGGTCAGGTATTTATATAAGCAGTTCTTCATTGTATTTATAACAGGTAAAATTACTACTAAACAAGTTAATAAACAGGAAAACAGGGCTATGACATGCATGTTAGTTACACAAAAAATAATATAGGGAATAAGTTTGTAGATTATTTAGGTCAAATCAATTTTAATGCTATGCCACTCTATCTGAAAATAATATTTTTGATAATGTTAATGAGTATAATTATGAATTTAAGAAAAAAAACTATTGTAAACTGGTTGTTACTTGAACTTTAATCGTATATCATTTAGGAAATAAGTATCTTTAATATTGTAATTTAACATATTATATACGTTTTATTGAACTCTAACAACTCATTTACCTCGCCTCAAGCTCTGCTTAATGGGTTAATTTAATGATAACAATACTTTGTATCTTTATTATTTATTCAATAATACAAAAAAATAAAAATATATTAAAGAAAATAATCACTAATAACACATTTTTATAAAAATAAACTTGGGTGGGTATTGAAAAAAATGAATATTTAAATTAATAAAATTCAAGTTATTTATTACTAACGGTCGCAGGTGCAGGATTGCCATCTCGAGTTCACTTATCTCAGGGCAACGTCGGGTAATAGAGCTCGTAATATCACAGATTATATTATTTTATAATCTGTGGTAATATTATATAATCTCAAACAGTTTTACATTTTTCGAACAAATATAATGTTTTTCTCGGTAATTTGTGTAGTCTAAATATAGGAACATTTCTGAAATGTGTTGACTGAAGTGTTCAATATTGTTCATATTTACATTTTAGCTCATCGCAAGTGCCTACACTTTGTACGCCGACAAAAAGTGGTTACGCACTTTCCAAAAAGTAACGTAAACCACCGCAACCGACTGAATCTGCGAGTCTCAGCTCCATTCGCATACACAAAGTAACCTTATTCTCCCGGCAAACGGAGTATAGTTGTTATGAATGTATATATTTACATGTATCCGATATTGTATACACAGTGAAATACAAAAATATCCAAACGCAACGAAAAATCGATAAGACGAAGAGGCATGAAATTAAGTTCATGAAAAATGTATAAATTAAAACAAAATGTACAACAAACGATTGCATTAATTTCAAAATACTATTAAAATTAAAGTGTCTATCACAGCTAATAATAGTCAATAGACAATTATTTTATAGTTAGGAGTAAAGTAAACGTATTCACATAGTTTATTGCTTTTTGTGTATATACTGAATTTAGATTAAAAATACAATAACTATTCAAATCTAAGTGTAAAAATATTTAAAACTATAGGTAGGGTACCTAAAGTAAATTAAACAATTAGTTTACTAATAAACGATTAATCATCAGAGGTCTCCCTGAAATAGGTGGTAAGAGTTAAAAAAATGTTTACAATAGAATCAACTAGTGTTAAATGAGTGATAGCGTCGTGCCCTACGTGAGTGGGCGAGTGGGGTGAGTGAGTGCGAATTATTTTTTTCTGACCATGCTATTCCGCCTCAGTGCGGTGCGTCCGATGTGGCGAAATACATTAATCTGTTTGGTTTTTATCCGCACTCGTCAGATTTGTAGGACAAGATGAAAAAAAATGAAAGGGTGCCCATGTTCACCCAGGTAAAGGCGTTTTAATCGTGGCTGGAGAATTGACGAACCTTGGGTTTGAACGGGAGGTGTCCGTTTTCCGGAAAAATGATCCTCGTCCGTTATGACCATGACCGTTTTCCGTCAAAAAAATTAATAAATAATTTGAGATATTTTTTAAGAACCCCTGAACCTAAGTCAATCAAATAATAGTAATTATTACGATCTACGTGCCCCACCTTGCATCACAGACGACAGATATTGATCATATTAAAATATTAAATACTTATAAAATTAAACGAATAGGTAGTAGGTATAAACATAGGTAAAACAGTATGAATATAAAATGTAATAATACATTAAATTATAAAAATTAAAATCACATAAAAAGTACAACAACTCAAACATATTTTAACACATTCAATATTTATTATATGAAAAACTAAAAAGAAATTTGTTTGACAAACTCGGCAGTGCTATATATATAGTGACGAAAGTTTGTGACAGTCGAGGGTAGTTTTCTGCTTGTTGAGAAGTTCATATTAAAAACATTAGTATAGTAGATGGAAATGAAGTTATCGTTCGGACAAAATATTGACACAGAGTCTGAGTAATTGACGTTTTCTACTGACCACGAAATACCGGTTTATCACGTCATAATCGTATGAAATAAAAGTTTTCTTAATTCAATTACCTATTGTACCCTAAAATGCAAAATACATAAATAATATTATAATTTATTATTTCGTTGATCCTGAATCAGAAAAATGTCAATTGAGAACCCAAATTTTACCGTCAAGAATCCGAGGTCAGGAATTTTAAAATACCGAATCCGAGATTATGAATTTTACAATTATAGGAAATCATAGGACTAAAATATCGATCACGGGGGTGGAGTAGGAGTATCAAAATTAGTAATTTTTTTTATACAGTATAGGTGCCAAAAGTCCCGTATTACTCTTAGTACCTCCGTGGAAATCAATATTTATAATTCCAGTTTTTTTACAGTAATGAGTTTGGAAATCCTGATTGAATAGCATAAGATTCAATTTTTTTTTGAAAAAATCAAAAATTACCAAAACACTTTTTTACGCAATGTAGTTTTTACATTTCCAAGATAGCCTTTTTGTTGATCATATTTTTTAAAACAGTTATAAAAAAAGAAGAAATATTAAAATTTCATGAAATTCGACCAAGTTAGAGCTAAGTTATTATTTTGAATTTCTAAGAATAATAGTTATGTTACTTATGCATACGGCATTAGCAAAAAATACGATTCGCATGCTTCAATAAAAATAGGAACGCAGATGGTTTCATCTGAGATGTTTCATAATTCAAAATAATAACTAGCTGTATTTGGTCAATTTTCATTAAATTTTAATATTTTTTTTAGAGCTGTTTTAAAAAAATATGATCAACAAAACGGCTATCTTGGAAATTTAAAGAACTAAGTAGTAAAAAAAAAAAAATTGCTATTAATTTTATGCTATTCAATCAGAATTCCCAAACTCATTACTGTAAAAAAAACTGCATTTAAATATATTGATTTCCCACGGAGATACTAAGGGTGATACGGGACTTTTGGGACAAACTGTACAATATGTAATTTGAATATTATTAAGACAAAAAAAATCCCCACCTATGTGGATAAAAATTTAAAAAACATAATATACATAAAATCCAATCTTATAGGTATTTAAAAATAGTAACTTGATAGATTGGCGCCTTTTTGGTTAAAATATTGGCCGGCCATTTTACAAATAATGCACTTTTTTGATTTTTATATTTTTACATTGAATTTCACTCATATGATACCTAACGACTTTCTTTCATTATTTTCGTATTTCTCGGCCATATTGCAAGACCTACGAGTATATTGATAAAATTAAAAATCTGTCTACAAATCATAATAATATAAATAATATAATATGTACAGAAGTTAATAATAATAAAAACTACATAATATTTTATATTTTTATAGGAGTTCGGAAAAATTGTACTTATAACGTGTTTTTGTTAAAACAATTTTCTTTTAGGTGATGCAAACGGAGTGACCAATGTGCCATCGGTGGATTGGCCCCAAATCCCAACGACTATTTCTATTGGTTTTTAAAAATTGGACTGGAGAAAAGGTTCATTCTGTCACCACACAATAATATATTATAATAAATAATAGTTGATCTAATTAGAATATGTGTACACGATTTACAAATATTTTATACGTTAAAAACTTAAAACCTGTACCTTTCAAGTAATCACTAATGTAAGTCTCTAACAATAAAAAAAAAAATAACTCCACCTTATGCATAAGTTATACCTACCTATATATACTTATTTACTCCTGTCATAGTCTGCAGTATTATTATCTAATAGTTTTAAGTTTTTATTGAATGAACAATCGAAATCCGATTAATTAATATAGGTATTGATTCTTAACAATTCTATATTTTTATGGCGTTCCAACGTAATATATACATACGCGTATTCATATTATTGATATTGTAGTTTTTTTTTTTTAAAAAAGTAATCAAAACTATTAAGCGTATCAAATAGTTTCGCAACTAATTTTTGATTTTATCTCAACTTTTCCACAGATATCTCGTTAATAGATTAATGGTCTTTTCGTCCGACGTTGTTTTTTTTCATCACATAATAAATTGTTTTAATAATGTCTATGGAATTGAGTCCGGAGAAAATACTTTTACAACTTTGAAACACACCAGTTCGATAAAAGAAGCACAGAATATAATATTGTCATGCACCGCACAACGTTACAGAAAGTAATATACTTCAAAACATTCTGTTGGTTTTTCCAAACAACTCATAAATTTAAATTATAAGACGATATATTTTATTTGTTGATAAAACATTTTAGAACTTCGATTTGTTATATTTTATAATAATATGTATTTCTTTTTGACGAATTAATTTCCAGAATGATGGATATTATTATGCGCACTTACTTTTAAATTTGTTTATGGTTTAATATATAGTTTATGTACGTTATGTGCAAATAAATGTAATATTTGGAACAAAATTCAACAAGAATTTTTTTTTTAAACATACGTATTTTTACGAGTTCGAACAATGGTGAAATCTAGATTTGCACAATCAGCGATTCATAATTTTTCAACGCATTAAATTAGAAATTAAAAAAAAAATTATATAAATTTGTGATTTAATCAAAATAACATTTATTTATACATCGTAATCAGTCCTATACTCCTATGACTATCTTTTTTTACCGTACCTTTGTAGAAAAAAATAATTTTCCCGTGGAAGTGGATGCGGTACTGTACTACCAAAAAATCATATTTTCCGGAGAATGGGTGAGTTTCAAACCGAATTCTAAAATTATTTTCAAAATATAAGAGAAGGTATTCAATTAAAAATTAAAAAAATAATTTGTAAAAATGGTCATTTTTAAAACCCAAAGGAGTGAAAGATTGCAATATTTTTTTGAAGTCTACTTTATGGATCTTATTGAGAGAGAGTAACTTCATAAACGTTGGTGGGCTACGTGAAGATCTCCCACAAAAAAAAATTTTATAGCACTAAAAGTACGGAGTAACAAATTCTAAAACATGTGTCAAAAATAGTTACAAATGAGTTACAAGAGAATGACGTTAGTCCGGAGTCGATAAGAAGAAGTCGGGAGGCTGTCATAAAAAGAATCTATTCATTAAATAAATAAAAAATCTATATTCGTTAAAAAATCTATTCATTAAAAAATCTATATTTGATAAGTCTGTTTGATATAAAATCTGAGTGAGCGTCTTCCAAAATTCACATTTTATAAAGTGGCGCTTGCACAAGTATTTTGAAATTCAAGATTATTTTGTAAAATTAATATTCACTACGGTTTAGATCACTCGAATGCCTACTGCGCAAGTACTAAGTAGGCACTTGCAAGTTACAATAAAATGTTAAAACGCAAAAACTCTGACGCTCTATCGTATTCAGATATTATATAATATACAATTGTCGATTAAGATTGTACGTTTGGCGTTTTTGAACCCTATATAGTTCTAAATTTAGAAATATCTGAAATGAAGCAAGAGTGTGTCTGAGATTTTGGCACTTTTGTACGATTTATTATTTTCTTATCTCGTGTTCTGGCGTTTATGTCTTCCACCTCGAAAATTGACTTATTTTAAAATTACATCACTATAATTCTTAAAACTTGATCCTGGTCGTATTTTTATAATAATACATATGCTATACTATTGGTTTATTGCTTCGCACGGATGTTAGGAGTTTAATTAATATTATAAAATGATTTTAACTAATATAATTAATTTAAATTTACTTAAACATGCATCACATTTTGTATGGCATATAAGTCATGAGCAAATAAATTACACTTGCGACAAAGTCAAAACACAATTTTCAGCTGTCGCATCTTGCAAGCATAATGTATAGCGCGGCGTATTGTATAGGCAATACAGGTACATAGCTGCGGCCCAGGACATTAACATTTGATACACAATATTTGACGTTTTGTCGTATAACTCTATGACGCATTTAAAACATCATCTTTCTAGTATTATTGTATTATTATTTTTCCTTCGGTTTTACCGTGCGCGACTTACAATTTGTCTGATGACATGATCAATTATAAGGGCTGAGTAGCGCATTTCGGAGAATGCATTGTAGACCGCTCTTCACCGGTTACAATCCTACAATACGAAATATAATCTGGTTTGTCCAACCAGATGATCAGCTGATACGCCTGCAGTGTCAACTCATTAACTTTTGGGGCCATCATTAAATGTCAGCGAGTAGATTAAATCTAATTAAATTGAAATCATTAGCTATTTTAATGAACGGCAAAGGCCAGTAAAGTAGGCGATAAACCAACATCGATTCAAACACGGAAAATAAATAAACGCATTCCCCACTATTGTGTTATTTATTTCCACTGAAATTTAAAATTTTCCTTCCGCTGTGATTTGAGATCGCTCTGTGTGAGATATCATAATATTGAGAAGCACATTGAGTATACTTTTTACGTTTTTAAATTACATTATGATACATTGATAATAATTATTAATAATTCTTCGTCGATCACAGACAACTAAGTTTTTATCTAGATAACTTATGAATATATAAATATTTTATCGAAACAAATATAATCGAATGAGCGCATAAATAATCTAGATGAAATTCAGATAAATTGTACACACATAAATGTATACCTTTTTAACAAGAGGCGTTTGATTGTACAGCAGTTAAACGATCTCCTGCAGTGTCCTGTTGAACAGAGAGCTGGTTTGGTGGGATGTTATGCTCAGCCGAATAAGACGAAAAATAATCAATCTTAAGGTACAGTGCTACACTAAATACTTATTACTTGTAGCAGATCAATATTAATATTTTTAAAGATGTAATTAAAGTAACATTTTAGTATGAACGAAAATACAAATTAACATAATATTTTACTTCAATTGATCATAGAGGGGAAAAGAGCGCGGTCGGTATTAAGGCAAACTTCTATTTATCCAGGAGGAAGACATACGAAACTAAACATTACAATTTACATACATGACCTACACGCGTGTGTGTTTGGTATTTAATATTTATTAATAGTTCTTAGACGATAATACTGAAATAAACGCAAATGTTTTCATGAAATTGATATTGAACTGATTTTCCGTTTAACATTGATTAGTGACATGTAACATAAAGAGTCCAAGTATTTTGCAGGAAACGCTTTAACTATGGGTGAGTGGGTGTTGATAGGAGTGAAGTATGACCGTTTTTATTGGTAGATATAACAATATTGTGAGGGGCAGGTCACTTAAAACTATATGAGCAACAACAATTTTTTGTTGATACCGAGGTGGGGATATATTATATTATGGTCGATGTTTCAAATTCCCATGGTGAATTTCAGTAAATTAAAATAACGAAAAAATAAATAAATGTAAAAATAATATTTGATTGAAGTTTCTACTCGAAACATTTTTCTTATCATCCAGATAAGTAATTTGTTTATCTTGGATAATTTTCTTAGATTTTTAAAAAAAAAATTAAGGTAAAGTTAAAAAGTTACATATCTAGATGATTTCAAAATTTTATTATTATCAGGTAACTTTAATGATTAGTCAATATTTATGAGAAGATAACATGAGTTGTACAGTAATTGCAACTTGCAATGGTACAACTGTAATACAGTTTCATGTTATACAATGCAATACACGACCTCGGAATATTGTTTGAACAATAATTTAAATGTGGTGGTTATGATGTTTTTTTTAAAAATAAGTTTATTCGTAGTATATATACATTACATTTATTTACATTGCATTGAGATTTAATGAAAAATAAATAAAAGTAAAAATTGTTTAGGTAAATACATAATGAAACAATATCTATTACAATGATTAAACTGTATTGCCTATTGTATAATAATTAAATTAATAAATAAATTGTATTGACTACATTATTTAACATTTTTTTTTTCGTTCATAAAAGTATTAGATAGAAAGAAAAATTATAAATTAATACATTTTGTGAGAACACAGATACATGTACAGTTTTAATGATAAACAATGAGCTATAATAGTTATCAACACAGTTAAAAAACATAAATATAATAATAAAATACAACAAGAAATGAATGTATTACTTACAATTTCTTTACATACAATTAACAGTTATGAATATTAACATTTTATTATACTTTAAAACTGGGACAATAAAGATATGGTTCGTTTATATATATATATATATATTATTATTATTATAAAGAAGTATAACGATTGCGTTGATTTTTACTGCGAAACAATATTTTTAAACTATTTATAATTTTCTACTGAGAAGGTTTTATAATAGGTACTTGCATACTCGTACAGTTTGAATAATAATAAAACAAAAATCAACTAAAATTATTATAATAGGTATTCTTAATAAAATTTGTAAATATTATAATTATTAAGTGCTATAGCCTTTAAGTAATCTAGAGATCAACAATATATTGGCTTATTATTTTTAGCTATAAAGTTCATATTTCTAGTCGTCTGTGTAAACCTACATTTTTTTAATTGTGTATGTACCTATTGCTCTGGTTTAATATTTTTATACTTAGCCAAATATTTACCGATACTTTTTTAATATTTATTTACTGTCTTATGCTTAAATATGTCTTATATCCATTTACTACAGAAATATATTGTTATGGTTAATGGATGATAAATTATCATATCTTCGATGATTCTACCTGTGACTCTGGCGGCTGCGTTGTGATAATTAATTTAATATTTTTTTTTGTCGTTGTTATGATATCTATTAATTTTAATTTAAAATTTTATTCTCTCATTATTTGATTAATTATGTTTGATAATGGAATTTAATACTAGATTTTAATCATGGTTGGCATAACACGCGATTATAGGTGTCATTTTAAATCCTCATTAAGATTGCAAAGGAAAAACGGGGGAGGATGCTCCATTAGTAAATTGTTTAATTCATATATGTATATTATATTATAATGTGTTAAAAAGAAACTAATTGAATTCTAAACTAAAAAAATTTATTTGATATTTTTATGATTAATTAAGTTATAATTTTCAATAGTGAATTTTGTATGTTTCAAAATATTTCTAAGTTGTACAGGAACAGGTAAGACATCGTGGTATCGCTCAAATTAAAAGCCAATTATATGAATACTGAAAATGATCAGAAAGTGTATCTATAATTGTATTTATTCATATTTATGGTATATATTGTATTTTATATTATTCAAGTATAAAATATTTTTTTGAAAAACTATGCTAATAAAAACCGCAATCCATAGAATTCGTTTATTTCGAGTTGAAAAAAAAAAAATCTCTATATTTATGTATTGAATAAGTATAGTTTTGAAATAAGTTTTATTGTAATTTTACTTATTTTACGTGTCGTAAGTTAATACCATACCGCCAAGATTAAGTGTCTTTTCATGTTGAAATTTATTAAGTTAGTCATTATCACTTCACGAGGTTCTATTTTGTCGGTTACGGTTATTTTTAAGTGAAAAAAAAAAAAAATCAATAGTAACATATTCATTATGGTAATGGAAACGAATTGTCTGTACGAACAAGCTGTGTAACCCTCTTCATATTTTTCACATTGCACAATAATGTTCACAGCATATAAAACTCGATTGATGTACCGCGTGCACACATCATATTGTACATCGGTTTGTAATATGTATCGATCGTTTCTCTGTTCGTTTCCCGAATGGTGTGTCGTTTTTTGGTTTTTTTGGTTTACCGGCAAAATTAATCCCACAATAATAGATCATATAATATGTATACTTAAAATTATATAACACGATTCGACTGATACGCAGATATTTATTTATATATTACACACATTGTACACAAACAAAAGAAATCATTATAGACTAAAGTAAATTCGAAAGTCTTTTATTTTGGGTTTCGCTAAGCTCATTCTCGGGCGAGCAACGATCCCGTCCGTTAGAAACAATACATTCTTGATGCGGCAGGATTTGCTGGCGTTTGGGATGAGCAAGGCAGCCGGCTGACCGTCTCCTTGCCGCCATTTTGTCATCCGTAATAGTACTGCGAGCTGTCGTTCCTACACAGACTTTTGGGCGCGACTCCTTCGTTTCCGTATCTGACCACCTGTATCGGCAACAAAATTAAACCTCGATTAATCGTACACAGTTTAAACGTAAATACATCTGCGACGTCAGTCGTCGTAGTATAGCAATACGTGCTCATATAATAATATCAGATATGAAATTTATATTAATAAATGTTACATTGTTTTGCGCGTAGACGCGGGTAATTTTTTTTTAAAAGAATAATCGAGTATAAATACGCCCGTCATAAATACACCTGACAATCAGTCCCAGAGAAAAGTCCGAGAGGGGCTAGAAAAAAAAAATCCGAAATTTTTTCATTTGTTTCAGAATTTAACTAAAGAAAAAAAATCTGGCGTACTATAGTAATAATAATATGTACGATCCGAGGACAGGACCTGACCCGACCCCCCTCACCACATTCGTTCAACCAAGTCGGTGTCATGATGACATGATTATGATTCGTAACTATTAGATTTAATACGCGACGGGTGAAACAAACTTGTTGTTTTATCAGGAGACGGACTATTCTGTGTTCACGTTAAAATACGTCGATCATTTTTTGCCATATAATATCAGTGTCTAGTTTAAAAAGTTATAGAACTTAGAATTACTAAAGCGGCATCAAAGATAATTTTAAGATACGCTTTAAAGTGGAAAAAAATTGGAAAGTCTTGTATTTTATTTGAATTTGAAAATAGTTGTACACAAATCGTAATAATACAATATTTTTTCCACTGTTTTGTATTTTATTTCACTGAACAATCCACACATACTCTTTTGCATAATAGTGTAATGTTTATTACACGGCGACACACACCGGATGATGTTACGTTAAGGTTAGATAACCTGTGTCTTATGAAAATCGTCGAAAGCTCATCTGACGACATTAAGTATATATGCTACCAGTATATATATTTTTAACCATTCGCCATTTAATATAACACTTGTGTTTTAAGTCTAGTGTTTAATGGGAAATAATAATTCACCGAAAAAGCGCATAAGAATAAATGTATAAAAATAAGTGAAACTTTTAAATTTATGTTTGCATAAAGTCATTTTCAAGATAGATGTAAAACTGTATTTTGTTCTGTTACATTTATGTAAAGTTCCTATACAGTATAAAGTCATACGTTTATTAATTTAAAAATCGTTTTATACCGTTACAAATTTAATAGCCCATTTTAAAATGCATATTTTTTAACACGCGTTTCCACATTATGCATAGATCCATGAAAAAGCTGACTAAATAAATATCAACTTTAACCTGAGGTACCTATTACATTTTTTTACCGGTATAAATATTACATTTTAATTAAATTAGAGTATAATATAGGTACTGTGGTTTATCATAAATTGAAGAACAATAAAAATCTAGTGGCCAAGGCCAAATATATTATTATAAGGAATTTTAGTAATTTTGTTTAATAATTGTATAACTGTATATAAGTATCTGCGAACAATTTATTATTTTATAATTCGTTTGACTAGGTATAGTTAAAGTGTTATTATATGAGTTGGGTGGGTTTTATCAAGCAACCAAATGGAGAGTGGGCTATTGAGATTTAAGAATTGGGATAGTTGCATTTCATATTTAACGTCTACAATTTTGAATTCATAGAAAATGTTTTTTATGATTGTAAGGTTTAAGATTTAGCTACCTATGCTATACAGTAGTTGTCATCAGGTCTACAGGTCTCATCTCAATACATTTTGTTTTTTCAATGTTTATTTTTATTGGAAATTGAATAACAAATTATAAGAACGCAAACATATTTTCTCCCCTCCGAATAAATCGAATCCGTGTCACCAGCTGCATTGCTAATGCATTTTGTTTTTTTCTAATTTACCCATTTTCTGTTAAATTCAAAAATTAAGCTCTTCAATGCACCATATGTGTGCAGAGAAAGAAAGATCAGACATATAAAAATAAAAATTAATGCATGACAATAATTTTGAAAATTATATGAATAGTACCTAAATGATTTCCAAAAAGAATATTTAAAAAAAGTTATTACATTTCGAATAAATTTAGTCAACATTTATAAAAAATAAGCTATTTGATTTCAATAAATGTTTTTACCATAACATTTTGTATACAAATTAGATTTACAAATTGGCTATTTTGAATTTTTCTAAAAAAAAATGTTTAAAATATTAATAGAACAAAAGTTATTTTATTAGTCAGGTCTTTCTGTTGCATCCCGTATTATATGTATTTTGAATCTCTGGTCGATATAATAAAATATTATGGTCCGTATGAAACTTTTTGAGTATATACCTACTCTAAAATATTTTTAACTGGAGCTGTGATGATATTATAATATATTATAAAACATTACTAATTGATAGAGATTACTTGCTTCATATAAGTTAAATTCAAATTTATAATCGTATTAATTATTATTAATAACATCTTTTAGAACCCAAGGTAGAGTTATACGTAAATAGACATTATTTTCAATAAATTACTAATCAAATATGACAGTTTCCGACGATTTTCATTATTTTGTTGATCGTTAAATATGTAACAAGTTTTCACATCTGTTGGGTATATGATAAAAAATTTTCATTTTTTTGTGAACAAAATATATTTTTTATATCTTGTGAATCACTAGAATTACTAAGCACAGGGTACTTCGATGATTCAAATTGAAAAAGAAATAAGACAACTCGAGTCATCACAAACAGAATATTTTTTATTACCTACATTTTATAATTTTATTTTCATTACTAACCATGAATATAAAATAAAATAACTATTATAGACATCTTGATATTTATATTAAAATTGAATATAAAATGTTCTTTAGTTCTCTATATATTATCTTAAGCTTATAATTTATTAAAAAATGTATACAGGTTTTATTTATTTAAAATAAAAGGTAAGTTTACTGAGTTGTTTCTAGTATTTTATTTTTTTACCTAGTAAGTATATTTAAAATCCAATTTTAACATTGATCAACCGTGGATTTTTTTGCCACAAAGCGTTTTTATCGCATTTTATAACCTATTTTCAAATTGATGTTCATCTTGAACTTGTAAAAATTTTAATGCCCTAACTTTAAATCTAATTCTTCTGATGTTTCTCTCATAGTTTCTCTCACTATTATTGAGTAACATACAGGTAGGTATATATTTATATTTTATGGTGTATTGAACATACCTTTTAAGTCAATTATAAAATTTGTTCAATAGTTATAAGAAAATGTTTAATTTATTTTCTAGAGTCGTATTTGCATTAGGTAGGTATAATAAATTATTTAAAATGATACCTTTATTTTTTTTAATCATTAAAAGGGTTATTAGCAGTGATTCCAAAGTCTTTAGCGATTACTTGTTTTTTTTTTTTAAATTTATTTTTTACGATATCAATTAACTTTGCTTGTCTTTTATTGTTTATATGTTTTATTTACATTTATTTGCCATTATTATAGTATGCGCAATAAATAATAATTACTTCACATACAATTCGATATCCGCCGATGACTTTACGTAAACTGATTGCTTGCCTATACAGGAATATCGAAAAATCACGAATTTAGTTACTGCCAAAGGCCTACAACCTTTCGTATTAATAGGAAGTGCTATGGGCATTTTTATTCTTTTGTTTAAAAACTAAAGTTTTCAGATTCAATTGTGTACCCAATGATTGGATACCTATATGCATTTAAATAATATAGATAGTATATACAGCATTATTCCTGTTACCTTGTTATATTTTTCTAATTTTATGATTCTATGAAGGTCCCCTTAATACTTATTGTGTGCAAGTGCAAATTTGCATAGGTCTACTAGATTACATTTATGCAGATTAACTTATTGCGTAATCGGGACAAATTTACTATTTTTTATGGGCAAATTTAATTTACATATTGTATTCTATAAGTGTGTGAATTTATACTATTCGGGTTGTGGAAATGTACACACTTTTGCATCAATTTAATTTAAATTATTAACCTACCAGTTTAGGATTGGTATACGGGTTTACTAAACAATCACAGTTTATTATATTCCTCTAATTTTAGAACAATTGTGTGTAATTCTTTAATTAAATAATAGGAACGTATATAGGATATAGTTTTAAGAGTTTGGTTTTGATTAAAAATGTTAAACCACTTTACTTTAAATGTTTAAATTTAAAAAAAAAAAAAAACAGATTATACGTACCTATATAATTTATAAGGTAGAGGTTAAACCTAGGGAGAAGTAAATTATGCGATCACTCCCTCCTATTACGTATAAAATAAAAATAAAATAACTTCCTCAGTCCCACCTCTCGTGCAGAAAACTTACTTAATTTATTGGTGCGTAAATATTTGAATTTTAGAATTGCCAAATGATTTATGACATTTAAAAGCTTATAGGTAAAGGTACTGTTTTACATCTTATTCGTCGAAAATCGTCAAAAAATAGTGTTAAACTTTCTAATCGAAATTATTTAACGGTTCCGTCCAACATACTCTGGTTTGATTGCTTTCATGTTATTATCATCTTTTGCCCTTTTTTTGCACAATATAATTTTAATTATCATAATAATAAATCTCTTACTTCGCTTGGCGATAACTGTTGTGTGGGTATAACGGTGATGGGAAATTGCGTAATATCCGTTAGATCAATATCGGCGTCTACTTCGCTAATGTTATCGCCAAATGCGTTCGGGTCGATTGACATGTCGTGGCTGGCGTTATCGGACTTATGTTTGTTGTCCAAATGTCTCCTGGAACGCTGCCAGACGAATTTGGCGGCTACGACGCACAGTATGGACAACAGGCCGCCAATCAATCCGCCGCCCAAGTATAAGTAAAACTTGTCTTGTTTTTCTAAACAAAAAAATACACAAAAGATTACAAACACAAATCGTTTCTTCTGTATACGCGCGCCGGCAACAGTATTATAACGATATCGATCCGGTACGCCGCGAAACATCGATATAATGATAATATTATTTATATCGAAAAATCGATGGTAAATATCTGACCGTATAATGGAGGCACCTGTGATACGACTTCGGAAAGGAATCAAATCCACCAATACGGCGGGACCATATATTATATTATTATTATTATTATTATCATCATATTTTCCGCGTATCAAACACACACACACCGCGTGGCGCGGAAATGAAGTGAACATTATATAATAATATAATATTCTGCGGAGTATATTATTATTATTATTATTATTACCGCGTGGTGGAGTGGTTCGATCGTCGAACTCGCGTCTTGCGCGTATTATGAGCCCTGCACAGTCCCCAGCGCCACAGTGAGCGGTAAACGCACGCGGCATGTGAGATTACTGCTGTATTGACGTCATGGCCCAGGCCGCATTACACGACCGCCATAATATTATACACTGACTTTGATGCCACGTTTATTAATTTATTAATGTCCGCCGGGCGGGTCGTAGGTATATATTGTATGTATAGGTACGCTTTATAGATAAAAGTATTCGTTGTTCGACAATAATAGCAATAACGATATGGTAAAAATGATAAAAAAAAAAAACAACAAACGACAAAGTCACTTTGGCACGATATTATTGTGTTAGGTAAACTAATATTAGTTTTCGGTCTTTCGTCGGAAACGAATTCACAAAATAAATATCGTTTGGATACCGTTCCTGGTCGAGGGTACGTTTTTATCAGCATTATACACTGTCGTGGGAATGTTGTGTGATAATATTATCTACAACCACCGCGTATAACATTCATTACGATCGTCACAGTGTAATATTATAACGGTGCCATAGCCACGGCGATAGGCTTCAGTTTTACGGGATGTAGTTATTTATCGTGTGATAAATAGATATACTAATAATGTTGATAAATTATGATTTTAGACTCTGAGCAGAGCCACGAATGTATAGGTTTTTTAAAAAAAAAAAATGTGACCGGTGACACTCTTTATATTTAAAACGCGTTGATCTTCAACTTTGAAGGTGGTTTTTGGTAGAAAATGTCAAGACACTGGTAGTATTTTGGGGTCGAAAGTGAAAAAAAACGGAAAATAACTGAGAAACGGGAATATTTACGCCAAAACTAATTCATGACAAAATTGATTTTGTAATTATTCAAAAATAAATAATCGTAGATACTTTTTCCAAATATTTATATTGGCATTTAATACAAGTGGTATAATTTTCAAAATATTTTCCCTCATTTTGAGCTATTTATAAACATTTCAATATCGACTTTTTTTTTAAAATTAAGCATGATCACAGTTTTACGTTTATAGCTAAAAGTTTTAAAATGTAATACAAAGTTTTTCAAAAGTTGATCTTGCAGCATTTTAAAAATATCGAAAATACAAAAACACAGTTTTTTGTTTATAGATATTTGAAGTTCTAACTTTGATAACATTGGATTATTAAACGAAATATAACAATTTATGTTATATAATTCATTAAATATTAATCATAGGGACTTGAAAATGTTTGCCATTTTGTATATAATTGTTTTCTGATGACATTCGCAAATTATGTCGACTTATTTTTATTTATTTTAAAACTATTTTCGTCGTTCAACTTTTCCGTTGATGTTGACTTATAAGTTAATAATAAATAACAATAATATATGATAATATAATATTATAACAGTTAATTTATACGAAATGTTTTTGCTATAAATAAACGATAAAATATCCTTAGAAATATGAGATAGTGACATAGTGACATACAGTCTCCGCTCAGAATCCTTTTTCGTTCCTATGCAATGATTTATCATTGAATTCAAATCCATTTTACATCCATTATAGTGACCTACTTAATGACGAGGTAGACTCGAAATCTACTAAATATCAGTGGTTTTCCGGTTTTGTTGTTGTTAAGCTGTATTGGTACGTTTATTTTTGTGTTCACTTCATAATCATAATGATATGTACCTATAGGTACTTCAAGTCTTCAACATAATATAATATAAATGTATTATATTATTATCCATTCAGTTTTGATGGTAAAATATAAACATTTTAATGGAAATTTCAACATCTGTCCACAGTTTTTACTTTTTTAGAGTCCTACACGTATTATTAGTTTAATTCATTAAGTTAAATATTTATAATAGAAATTATATGAATTACAAAAGTTATATTGAAATAATAATACTTTATACTGTATATATAGTATTTTTTGAAAAACTTGTACTTATATGCTTATCTGTGAATGTTTTACACGGAAACATGCATATAATATTTATAGGGGTTTTGTAAGGAATTTTGTACTCTATTTTTGAAATTTTCACATTTTTTATCTCCGGGAAGAGATACACAATAGTTGTGAATATCATAAAAATATTTTTCAAAAGAAATAACTGATTCGATAAGTTATTAAAAAGTTTTTTAATTCCAAAATTTCGTAACAACAGTTTGAAACAATCCCCAGAAAACTGTTCTTATATTGATAACTTTCAATGATTTAAACCAATCTTATATATATTTAATGTAACAATGTAGTACTATTACATAACAATATGGAAAATTAATTTGGTTAAGTACCATTAGACGCTAACTTATTTTTCAATAACCTTATACCTACATTGTTTACTTTAAATTAATTAAATTTTGTTTGATTTTGTTGACAGATTACGCTTATTTCTGCAATGTCGTTCAAACCAGTCATTAATATTTCACTTACTGTACACAATCTTGTAAGAAACGTAACCAAAAGTAACGATGTTAGCTAAGACGGTATTCGGATCAGCCGTCTTGATCGTGGTAATATTTTGTACCGGATTCTGTGTCGTGGACTGTTGATACGTATGCCGAGATATCGTACCTAATGTTGACAATATGGAAATGAGATTTGTCAATAATTATTTTCCGTGGTTTTTCCACCCAAAAGCGAAGGTTTTTGTGTTCCATTTATATACAGTGGTAGCGATGACCGTGCATCAGCGCGTGCGCTAAATACTGATAACTTATAAGCCGCGGCGTAAGTGACAATATTATTATTATTGTGTAATAATAATTATTATATAGTTGTGTAACGCAAGTGATATTTTACATGATTATTAGATTGTTATTGCATTGGCCGCTGTGGTGGTAGAAACCAGCGTGTAGAATATTATATTATATTAGTATAGTGCGTCAAAGGGTTAGTATCAAGCAAAATTAGCAATATTCATCAAACCATTATATTAGGTACTTAGTACAAAATATTATTATTAGCCTGAAAAGTATGTCAAAACGAAGATAATATTGTGTTCTCAAATAATCGAGCAAAGTATAATTGTATAGACGATCGCGGGAAGTCCTGCTGTAATAGTTTTTAATTGAAATTAATTACGTTAAACAGGATTACAATACAAAAACAGATTGTTTAGTGTAAGGGTGGTGTAAGTGTGCAACGCACAAATATTTTTAATTGATCTAATTTTTTTTTAATTTTTTATAATACAGTCAAAGAAAATATGAACCTAATTAGATTTCAATAAGTAGGTAATTTTCGTTTCGCTATAATTTAGTTTTAAATTTTTGAAAAAATGCTTTTGAATAAAAATAAAACAAGGTTACTCGATGTTGTGGACCAACATTATTTATTGTATTACTGCTAAATATACATTTATATGCATTTCACTGTTGTAGTCTTTATAACTTCAATTTGCGAATATTTTTGATGGAGTATTCACTAGCAAATAAATATTAGGTAAGATTTTATAATATACAGGAGTTAAGGAGCATGATTATAATTGTTATTTGAAATGAGAAAATTTATATTGATCGTCTTTTACTTTAAATATTACAATAGAACATATAGATACTCTCATACATGTTGATAGTTTTAACGTGAGTCAGATTAAAACACCAGATTACCACTTAAGCAATTAAAACAATAAATCTAGATTTAACTTTTAAATAGTGAGCCTCAAGTTAGGTTAACTATATTAAGATATTTTTTCTGGTTCACGAAATAACAATAGCAATGTATTATACAAACTAATAAGAAAAACAAATAAAATGTGAATATCTATTTTTTTTCACATAAAACTAACAAAATAATCACTATCAAAAAAGAAATAATAAGTGACAAGAAAATATATACTATTATAATAAAATTAATTTAATTGAAGACCAACGGTGCTTTTCGTTAAATTGATTTAATTTCATAATTGATTTATAATCTCCTCAAGTTAGTTTTAGATTAGGTTAGGTTGTATATTAAAATAAATATTTTTATATCACATTTGTGGTAAAATATATCGGAAAATTTTTGAACGCCTACCAATTAATTTATTATGCATTGAGAAACATCCATTAATTATGTTTGAATTATACAACAGCAATTAAAGATGCTTATTGATATTATTTTAGTATAAAAGTATTATAATAAAATAAAAAGGTCAAACAATTAATAAAAATTCACAAAACGTTTAAAATGAATTTATTTTAAGTACAATAATTATAGCGGGAATTATTTAAATGGTTTATTTCACATTTTTTTTTAAGAAAAATAAAACAGCGAACAGTCTTCAACGAGTTCATTGTATTAACATAATTTGTATTTTATAGAATATGTCCCACGAGAAATTACTAATTTAAAGTGGCGGGGTAATGTTGATACGGTTTTCTCGTTATTTTAAATCAAAAATCCTTCGTCGTATACACCCTGCATAATAATAATATAATGTACATACTATGTACAACAATATGCGATGCGTATTTCGTGTTATTCAAGAACTATATCAACGTTTTTCCATTACTGATAGGTATATATTATGTTTGTGCTATAAGTATGATAATAAATCAATAATCTGTATGCTTACCCAGTGACGAACTAGACGAATTCCCATGCCCAACGGGATCAGCAGCCGACTCGTTATACCTAGTCCTGGGGTCGTTGGCGGGCGGTGATAAGGATTCGAATGGCTGTACGGGGGCCACACCGGGGTTGTCAAAGTAGTCCAGTTCCATTACAGTAGGTTCGTCGGAATGAGCAGGCTCTTCGAATTGTTCTTTTAACACTCTCCTGGGCACTATAAAAAACCAATACCGAAAAAATGTAAATGTAGATTAGTCTTCAATATATTATATTGTTAACACGGGGTCTTATCACATTTTTTTTTTTTTGTGTTTATGGTTCAAACGGGATCGTACATCATGGAAAACAGCGCCGTTTCAATAAAAATAGACTAGTACACTCCGAGGGGTATTAAAAACGCTTTTTTAAATTCGATCGGTGTTTTCAACTACAGACATTAGACGCATATTATATTATTATTTCATATAGTTTATTATTGTGTATTAAACAGGTATTTTTAACTAATCATTACTCATTTATAACTCGGCATCTCTAATACATTTTAATAGTGATGTAGTAATATTAGTTTTAAAACATAATACTTTATGATATTTTACAATGCATATTTAATAGAAGCAAATTTTATTTATTTTCCTATTCATCGTTTCCTGTTGGTTTTAATAAACATAAATTGGAAAATTATTATTCAATCGAAGACAATATAGTATTAAGAATAAGCGTTTAGTAAAATATTTTCTGAAAATAATTTATTATTCTAAAGATTTTTACTTTATTTTTTCTTTAATTGTACAGGTAGACAGGTAGTTCCATTAAAACGAAATGTATTACTTAGAGGCAAACTGTTGCAGCTTTTTTGTCCTGGTAAAAAACATCAAGTAAATGTGCTTTTGAAAATCGCTTTTTCTAAGTACACATTAGTAATAGTAGTATGTATGTATACGTATACCAAGTGTAATCAAATAATACGTATAATCATATTAAGTAATTATTATGAAATGTTATTTTGAAAGTAGATGTAGTACATGAAATGATGGATTAGTATTAGAAACTACATACATACGTATATATTTTTATATAACTCAAAAGAAATTGCCAAAAAACGATGAGTTAATAAGAATAAATATAGAGTTGGTAGGATATAAATCAGAAAACTATTTAATAAATGTTAGTACTTTTATATAAGTTTATCATAATATATTATATTGATAATGTAGAAAACTATTACATTATGTAAACCTATTATAATACAAAGGAATATGGAGTATGTGCAATTTCGTTATAAACTTGTTTCAATTAATTTATCAAATGGGAAATTTTATAAATTAGCACAAATTATTAATGTAGTAACTTTCAAGTGTAGGTATACATTTCACTATAAAATATTGGATAAATTAAAACATAAAGCAACATTATATGGGTTAAAATAGGCGAATGAACGCAAAAATAAACTGTTAGAAAAGTCATAAATGACAATTGTTTATACTACTATTACAATCAGGTATATACCTATATATTTAGAATATTTACGTCATGACTGTTTTTAATATTAGTAGTATCTACCTATATTTAACTAAAATTTGGATTTATTTTTTAAGTAAATGATCAATTATAGTTCTTTTATGAAAATGTATACTGTATATTATGTTAAATAACTATTGAAGAAAACAGTTAACATACTGCTGTGACTATATCACCATAGAAATGTCGTGAGTTATATACAATTGAAATAAAAATATTAGAAATTAATTCATCGAAACATTAAATTATGGACATGTTCGTGGGGGGCCATCACAGAGTCTTGCACGGATGGAAACACGAAACAATATAACAATTTTCGGAATTTATTAATTTTAAACTGGGAATTCGATATACTCTACAAGTCTACAAATATTTACTAAATGTAATATTAATAACTCAAAAATGTAATGCGTTATTGATAGAATATAGTGTATATACATCATATTATTGTTATAGTATACAGACACGAGGTAGCGAACTATATTATATTGTTGCTTTATTTAATAAAAATAATAATAATTTGAGTTCCGGAAAATACGGTGCATTACAACATGTCGCTTTTTTAAAAGATATTTTATTCCATCGTATTACAACGGTGGGAAATGTAAACGTTTTGGACGAGTATATTTGCTTTTCATCAATTTCGTTCTCCTGGAATGCATTACGGGTTAGGTATCTATCTGTCTACAACACTTATGATATATACACTCGTATACGCGTAGACGTATTTCATTTTAAAATGATTTGTTTGGAGGTCGCAGCTAGGAGCACCGAGTGTCCATACAATTTTTTTAAATTTTTTAGCGTAGGTTTTTTTTAGACCATTTTAAAATAACTATCTCTACCGTTTTTTATGTTTTATTTTATAAAATACGATGTAATACAAGCAAATATTATAATCGTTAATTTCAAAGTATAAGTATTCTAAACGCTTTACTCGAAGTTGGTTCCAAATTACCGAATTGGTTCCGACAAACTTTCATTTTTATAATAATATGCTATGTTTAAATTATGAAAAATATTTTAAACAATTGTTTTATATTAAACCGACAACAGTTTAACAGGTTACCAGGTTTGTGTTTCTAATTAATCTATGTGCCTATCAGTATTAGCAATAAGCAAATATACGTATTTTTCAATAGTAGGTACAATAATAATAAATTGGTATACATATAATAATAGTCTAACCCAATATCAAATAGGCGAGTCGAAATTAATTAAAATAAATACCTAATAATAAAAAACAGTTAAAGTAGTATGCATTTTTTTGCGCATATTGTCAACTTGAAATTTAACACTCGTTCAATTTTTTCATTTATTATTTCCACCAATTAACTTTTTCTTTTCAGCCGTTTTTCTTGACTCTGAGTGGTCTCTTTTGTTTTACATACCTTTCACGTTAGATGTTTTTTCAGTTTATAAAAAAATATTTGTGTGGGTGGAATACAATTTTGTATTAAGTTTTCCGCACGTCAAACTATTCGTAAAAATATGCAGTACATGAAAGTTCTGCTAACATGTTTCTAGTGGAAAATCATAGTCATCAGATCTCAATAATATTTTTTATTTGTATGTATGTGAAACAGTTCAAACAGTTGTATGGTGGTAAGTTATTTTTTTTATCGGGAACCAATACCGTATCTAGAATTCGCTTATATTTATCTTTAACGATCCCGACGATATTCAGTCTTCTATATAAACTGGTCACTAAATAGCGTACCTACACGTTTACCTACAACGCACTGACTAGTACTTACTTTATAGCATGCACATATAATACATCAGTGGAACCGCGATGACTCGAACGTCTACAAGTCGACATTTTGACAGTTTGAAGGAATATCTGGGCCCCTGCATTTCAATATGTGCATTCAATTTTTTCGATAGCTCGAATTTTTATTTTTTTGATCCGACCGATTCGAGTTATCGAGGTGCCACTATATATATTAGTGCCTAGGTTCCCATTCACGGGCGACGAGATGATTGGTGAGCGTGGTAATGCACGACGGTAAGAAATGTAAATTTATTTTTTATTACCACGCCTTCGGGGGTCTCCCTTGCTCTGTTGCCGGTTTACTGCGTCGTAGTAAAAAAACGTTTCCGTGGAATAGATTCAGATACTCACCGCAGTTGTAAACGACTTTCAAGTACATTCTCGAAGCTGGTTTGCAAGGGTTGCCGAACGTCGCCGCATCCGCCGCCAGTCTGCAATTCCTCTTGCCGTGGCACACAGTCATCACCGTCTCCGTCGCATAGCTCACCAGGCACGCTGGAAAACGGTTTAACGTTTTAACACTGTCCAACAATACATTTTTAATATGTCCATACGAAACAGATTGATCGCAATAATAGGAATAGTAATATATAATATGTATTATAGCTAGCGACCAATCGTCCAATACAGCAATGACGCAAAAGTAAATAAGTAAATGGAAAATTAGTTGACTCTACACCGTCGTTTTACTTTTCAAATTAAAAATAAACAGTCAGATTATACATCATTAGCAATAATAGTGTATGTTTTGGGGGTACTGAGTCCATTTTTATAGTGAGATGAAAAAAATTCAAGGAGTCTTACACGCTCAACGATTACCGTGTTCACGTTACGTGTGGAATGTTTTTTTTATACTCTTACAAAGTATAAAGATTATAATTTAATCATATAATTTTTTAAAACATTTGATCATTACCGCTAAAAGCGTTTTTCAAGCAGTATTAGGACATCATATTTTATGGTAAATAAAAATAAATTGCTAGCATTTATCAATTAATTTAAAAAAATTACAAAAAATTGTGCATTTAAAATATGCTCTTCATACAGTGAACACATTTGTACGAATATATAATATATACATAAAAAAAAACATTTCACGCATAGTTTGTACACGGTGATCGTTGAGCATGTAAGTCAGTACCTAATGTTCGCTTGAACTGTTTTCATTTCCCTGTACAAATGAACTCAGACCCTCAAATACATACATATACTATTATCACTGTTATATATCGTCCTATAGCAAAATATGTTTGTGTATACAGTGGCGTGGCGAGCATATATCAAACCCTAAGCAAAGTATTTAAACAATGACCCATCCACCACCCCCTACTACATAAAATATGATTTAAAGCTGTATGCAAATTTAGAATTTCGTTATAGGAAGTAGTCAATAATTTAGTATGAAAAAATACTAGAATTATACATTCGTCCACACAAGTTTTAATTGAAAAAAAAAATTTTTTAGGGAATAAGCAATTGCATTAGGTGCAGATCGTTCACCACGCGCCACTGCAGTGTGCAACATAACTCAACACAGCGAAACAAAATAGTTTAAACAGTGTTAGCAACGATCAAAACATATTGGCTGCAATGACATACCTCTTATATTATATATATAATGAGAGTATTCACAAAACTATAATACAGGTAATATGCATAACACGTTTGCATAAAATGTTATAGTCAATATTAAGAAGGGAGTCATTGAATTTTTTTTTAATACCCATCGCTGTTGAAAACAGTAGGTAATTTTTCGAGGAGTCGTGACGGTCTGGAAATAGACGAATGATAATAATTTTATGATATTTACTCTCTTCGGGGACGCCTTGCGGTTGCGGACACTGGATACTCTCGTACTCTGTCCGACCGTAGCTCGCCGAGAACATGGCCAGCCGGGAATTCGGGTTGCACTGCAAGTTGACCACCTCGTTTTCACATGCCACTTTGCTCCTGAACTCGACTGTAAACACAACACGTGTAGGTATAATATAATGCGTTAAGACCATCGCGGGTGTATATGAAGTAGCAGGTGACGAAACTCGATTATTGATTTTGGATTCTTTGCGAAAAGTTAAGCGTCGAGAAAAATAAAATAAATAATATTCTAAACGTGCAGGAGACCTGCTATTGCTGTAGTCGTTTAAACATTTTTTATTTTTTCAATGATATTAACTTTACTATTAAGTGCACTGTATGCGTATTATTGCACGTTGGCACAATTCGCTATACTGCAGGAATTGTCTTCACGTGTCTTAACTAATTTTATCATTGAACAATATTTTACATAGATATAGTAATTTATGGAGTTTAATTGAAAAACTATAATTTTTAAAAATGTTGTACACCCATTTTCGTATGAGTGAATGTTCGTTTAAAAAAATTAATAAGGAAAAAGGAATGTAAAAACATTATTTTAGATTCTGAGCGGAGCGATGAATTTATTGATTTTAGATGTGTGTTTTTTATTTTTTATTTTTTTTTGTGTCTGTCATCACCTTTTAGGACAGTAAAAATGCTTCAATTTTCTTCAATAGTACCTTTTCTGATAGGAAAGTGAATCTAGTTGGTACTTTGGTACTAAAATACGTAAAAACACATAAAATTAATTAAAATTCATAAAAAATTTTCTTTTTAAATCTAAGGTTTGAAAATGTAATATAAGATTCCCCATAAGTTTGCTTAATTTTATCAGTAAAAAAATGTTTATCAGCAAGTCAAAATAAATTTTTATGAGCATTTTAAGTTCAAATTTTTACAAGATTAGATATTCATTCGATTTCTCGTGTAGCGATTATCTTATTTTGTTGCAATTCAAAAACGAATAACTGTAGATGCATGAAAATTTCACTGAATGTGTATATTAGCATTTTATATACACTATCTAATTTTGAATATATTTTGACTGTTTTTGAGCTTTTTACGAACCATTTCAATTTTCAATTTTTTAGTTTTTTTTTATATAAATACCAATAAATTTTTATTTGTTGGGCCAAAAATAAGGAAAATTTAATACAAGGCTCCTGATATATTTTTACAATAGCAATTGAAAAATATTAAAATACATAGGCACACATTTTTTTTATAAGCATTTAAAGTTCGAATTAAAAAAATATAAAAAATATATAAACAGAGCTATTTTAGATTCTGAGCGGACCGATGTTTTATTGTTATTTTAAGTTCAAATTTGGACGAAATTACATATTAAAATCAATTTTAACGAGTCAAAGTATATATTATAATATTTTTATAGCATCACTGATAATTTTAGGTTAATAATTAAATAATATGAATAATATTAATTCAACTTACCGGCTGCCGTAAAATAACAATGTCAATATAATTTCAAATACCCTAGACATATCGTCTCCGATCAGAACCGTTTTTCGTATACAATGATAATATATCATTGAATTAAAATTTAATACCATCCATTATACAGTGATCTACTTGTAACCTACTGCACAGCAGAGCGACATCCACTTGACCCCCTTATTTTTATTTTTATTCTTATAATTTAAAAAGTGCTAGAAAAACAATTTTTTCTGTTTAAAACAATTGTGTTTTTTTTTTTAAATCCAGTCGCTTAAAACAAAATGTGCTAAAACTAACAACTATGGTTCATAATTGTACAAATGTACATTTGAAATAGAACTTATTGTGTACCAAAGTTATATTTTTGTTATATTTTGTTTTCAACATACACAGCACCAATTATTATTGATTCGATTAGTACCTATATAATTTTACATGCATTTAATTAATGGTTTAGCAAAATCAGCAAGAAAGTATATTATGTCTGTGAAACTTCCGTAAATATTTATTTTAACGTTATACTTAAGTAATTAAAAGTCAATAAAAAAAGTAAGAATATCCTTTTAAATATACAAAATATTACTTGTATGTAAAGAAAAATGAAAACGTTACCTACATACATTTTTAGAATTAATAATTTTTATAAATAAATGAAATTTCGAAACAACAATTTTAAAACTAAAGTGTAATATGTAAATAAATTTGAATAAATTGTGTAAGAGTAATTATATAGTTGAATAAAAATATAGTTTTTATAATTATACGATTGTTCCACGTAAAATATCCATATACATGAACTTTACAACCTTTTTTTTTTTAAAAATGTTGTACATTTTTTTCTCTGGTATTAAACTTCTAAAATAAAATTATATACTAGGTAATAATTTTACACGTATTATTTTCTATTTACATAAAGTGACGAATAGAATCAAATTTAATGTATAAATTATAAATTAATAAAACGAGAAGTGCCTATAATATTATGTCGAACTATCCTTATCCTCATATTGAGTTGCATATTGATCGTGTTTGAACTTAAAATGTTAACGTTTGCGCGTAAAATGCATTGAATCGTTCATCGTTTTTATTTTATTTTCAAACGTTCCGTAAATCTTTTAAAACCTAAGAGTATACTCCAACTTCTATTCGATTGTTGCGAAGGAAAAAACGAATTCAGGAATAAAAGGGTTAAGTCAAAACAAACAGTTGATTGTGATGATTAATAGCCGGGTTTAAAACAACATCCGAAAAAAAAGAATAAAACAATCGTTATTAGGTATAATATAATATTATTATATTATATACGAAACAAAAAGAAACGGAATGGCACAGAGACTGCAGGCGGTGTTGGGCACTCGTCTCGCTACGTTCACCCCCGGGGCAATCCAGTGTCGTATTATTATTATAAATCATCGCATTCGAAAAACGAAACTGAGCTGGCTAGGTTCACTTTACGCGGTGTAGATTATCCGGACGTTTTTCACGCTTTAAATGCACATACAATTTATATTTACATATATATACAGTAAATAAGTACCAAACCACGGTTTTCGGGGTTTAATTTTCGCGGTATTTGAATGAAGCGACGCGAGACGATATAATAATAATAATAATAATAATAACATCGTGAAATTCCCGACAACCCACGTCGACCATAACATTGTTATGTATTTAATCCATTTTTTTTTTTGAGAGGTCACCTGTTGATGTTAGTTAGACGGGTTGTCAGAATATTAACCATATTATCTTATCAGTATTCTGTTGGTATTTTAAATATTATAATTTCCGGCCTCTACGAGTTTGACCTTAACAATATATACATTAACCACGGCAACAAGCTGCTGTTATCGTTGTCCGCAGTAACAAGTTACCAAACATGACAATATACCTATGTACAACACAGTTTGTCTCACCGTGTTTTTACTCGTACACTTACCCGCCCACCTATTATTTATATACCTACCTTCTACAGCAACTTAAAAACTTTCGATACTATTTGTTAATAAATAGCTTAACAGTTAAGCTTTCGAAATATTTACATAAATGATTAGCTCTATAAATACCTTATTTTACATTTTCGAGAACAACAAAGAATCAAAGATTTCCATAAAATATTACAATTCAGTTGCTCTTATACGGTTATAAATTATAATATTTATAAATAAAAAAATTTAAAAAAGTTATTGGCTGGGATAAGCGACCCTAAACGCGGGCAGTAGCTGAGTGTTAAAAACATTTTCTTCAATAGCAGACCATCTGGGTCATTCTGTGGGAGGATAAGCTTTTCAAAAACAAACAACTAAACTAGAGAGGAATGAGTTTATAATAAGTTTTTTTTTCAATTTTCGTGTGTTTAGTTTGTCAAAAAAAAAAAAAAATTATCATAATATTAAACTAGTGTCTGTGTCTATACGATTTTTGGTATACTCACGCTCATCGAGATTTTCTCAAATCTTATTGAGAAGTTTTAAAAGTTTACCGTTTAAAGTTTAGGTTTTCAATTAGTTCAATAATTAAAATGTAGCGAAGTGATGAGACTTTTAGAAACTCTTTGTTCGTCCAAACTATGTAAGCAGAAATAAAAACAGTGAAAGAAGCATTATCAATTATTATTGTATCGACGTTTGGAGTAACCAATGTGTTTAATCAAAGCTGCAGCTGGTGTATATAATATTATTATGTATTAGAAAATGCACAAAATCTTCTAGTCACTCCTTAAAGGCACATCAGCTGGGTTTTTATAGTCGTGTTCTAGGTGTGCGTGCGTGCGTGCGTGCGTGTGTGTGTGTGTGTGTGTGTGTGTGTGTGTGTGTGTGTGTGTGTGTGTGTGTGTGTGTGTGTGTGTGTGTGTGTGTGTGTGTGTGTGAGTTGGTGGGGGGGTGGCTTTTACTGTTTATTCTCATTATTTTTTTACTCTATATACGATAATATCAAAACAACGTAAACTGTTATGTCAGGCATTTTTTGTGAATTACTCTTTTCTTAAAGTTTCAATCACTAATACCTCTGACAACGGACTGTTATGTCAGGAATTTTTTGTGAATTACTCTTTTCTTAAAGTTTCAATCACTAATACCTCTGACAACGGATTGTGCTCCCATATAAATAATACATTAGCTCAGGGCTGCGTTTTATTCGAATTTCTAATGAATAAAACTGCCACGGACAGCCCCGCTAGCACAACTACTATACGTACTGCGATGACGCACGTTTGCATAAATAATCTGTATACCCCATTTGTATGCCTCAAATATCACAATAATAATAATAATAATAATAACAATATATGAATACGCTGTACAATAATAATTATTAAATTGTGTCAAATGAAAGTCTATAACAGTTCGATTCACATGTATGTGTTAGAAGCTCATTTGTTTTTCAACTACGCCAGCAAATGTCAAATATCATTTCCACAGCATAACAATACCGGAGGTAACAATACTAGCGGCGTTTTTCGATTAGACTGCATAAAATGTCGTCCATTTTCAATTGAATAACCTCATTTAAATATTATTTTTATCCATACAACGCGTTTAATGTATATTTACATTCGTTTTTTATGAAATTGTGATTATTAAAATACTCCCTCGTCTAGGTACTCGTTGAAATGCAGTTGTATTTAGGGTCTTATACGGTGGGAAATTATATTGATTAATATAATTCATATCACGAAATATTTTAAATTCATTAAACTCGGCAGGACCGGGGACAAACGGTCGACCATTATCACCTAATAATAATATAATACTTCCGACGTCCCAAATTCAATAAAACACCTCGTTAACACTTTTATCACTCTGGTAGCCATTATAATATTTTCCATAGACCAACACTCCTCGATCCATTAACTATTATTAGTAACTATCAACAAAATCAATTGCAAATATGTTTAATGTTTATATAATGATTACTTCTAAGATATACATTTAATATATTTTGAACACGCAGCAACAATTCCAAGATTTTTTTATTTTGATTTAAGGGACATGGCTAAGCATTTAATTAAACACTTTACAATGTCTGGAAGATTTGTGTGTAATAATGCAATCATTTTCATCCTCGCCTAACGTCTTTCGGTGTAATAGGTACTCATCACGACCGTTTATATAACACGTTTTATTTGGATAATATAGATAGTAATTAAATATTCATAAAAAAATTTAATATGTTCACTAAACACAAGATTTACCACGCGGATACCTTCATTCAATAATGAACCTGCAAATTCGCAATAACTATAGCTACCTAATTTGTTTAAAGCTGTATAATGGATTTCCTGTTTATATATTATATTATGAGAAATTTGGTTTCTTTGGCGCAATTTTGGGGCTTGGACTAAACGTCTCTTGAAAGTTCTAATCTGTGGTAAACAGTACAATTGCCTCAATTCATATTCCATTGTATGCATTTATACATAGGCTAGTACAATAAGAAATAAGATATAACGTGGACGTAATTTTACTTTAACTGTACAATATTATTCAGCTCTAATTTACATTAATTTATTGTACTTTCAATAGATCGTAAATATTTGAGTTAATTGTGATCCAGTTTAATTGACGAAAATAATATGTATGTAATTTACGAATGGCGAGCATTATTTATTTATGTTTGCTATGGATGTTTATTTAAAGTGTTAAATGTGAACTATTTAATTTTTCATGTAAAATACGACACTCGATAGGTACATGTTCCGTATAAGTATTTTGATTTTTAATTGCTTAACAATATTCTTAATAATTTATAAACCAAAAAAGAAATAATATATTTTATAAATATTATTTTATTTTAGTTCGTTGCAAGTTTAATATACCACTAACATATTATATTTATTTATCTAACGTTATGCGGTGGTTGGTCATTAACTACAGTGGTGCACAATTAGAGAAAACACCTTCTGATAATATTATAGTCGATAACATATTATATATCTAAATTACTTGCTATAATAACATTACGGTTATGCTGATGTATGACATAAATCATAAAAATGCACGTATCGTACTCCGTTCAAAAATCATCTCGACTGTGTTCGGTTGGTAAATGGCAATCCTAGCAATTAAATTTCACGTTGTTTATTTGCCAGTATAGCGTCTAACGTTGAGAGGGATAAAAAAAAGATCGATTAAAAAGTTTGAAATTATGTCGGAGATGGATGAAACGGATAAGTTGAATGGGTTGTTTGACAAATGAGTATGTATAACTTTTATTTTATAACAATTTTTCGACGTCACAAAGCCGCCAGGACAAAGGCATTTTTGAAATTCAAAATAAATTATTTTTATACTAATAAATGGTTATATGTACAATAAGTTGCATACAAATTAGTAAAAATGAATATTATTTTTCATCACAACTTTAGGTGTGGAAACAGTATGTTTGGAATTATGTAAAAAATACTTGTCGGTCATTTTTTGGAATTAAACGAAACAGTTATGCCATAGATTATTATTTATTATTTTTACCAGGGCTCATATGCGAGTAAAAAGTTTTGTACAGCTGAAAATATTAAACGTAGCAATTGAGGTGCTCGCTAGAATGTTATAATATAAATGTTGGAGAACACAATAGTATAAGCAGTGTACTTATAAATTTATAATAATTAAATTCCTGAATACTCAAATAAGGATTAAGAGCAGAGTCGGAGATAGGACTACGGACAAAGGGGTAAGGCGAATCGGAATTTAATCTCGTGTCTTTCCAATGGGTAGACACCCACAAAAATTTAGCCTTCCTATTTATATTTCTCTATTTTCACGAGTGTTTAAACATTATAATATAATACTCGTCGTTATATATTTAATTTTACAGTTGTTTGGAACGTTGATAATGATATGTCAAGAAAAATTTTATTTTTGATTCTCGTTTGTATTTCAAGAATTTTCGCACAAATAGAAACTTTTTTCCTAAAATGAGTGAAAAAGTCAAAAGTAGTTAAGTTTAAAATGTATCGAGATCAAATGACTAAATGCCAGGAGTACCCGCAGAAAATAAGTTCAGTGATTGAAAGGAACAAATACGCAGTTTAGTACTCATGTTCATATTTCAATTTATTTTTATTACATTTTGATATAGTTTTTTTTCAAAAGACTGGAAAAATTTATATCATAAAAAATATTTTAAATAATGATACCTCCAATAAAAATTTCAAAGAAACTCTTTTTTTTATAATATATATTTTTTTATTAATATGTTTTTTATGCTCAATATGATGAAATATCAGATTTAGTTTATCGTACTTACTTTTACAAAGTTGTGACAAAAAAACTGGTAAACAATTGATTTTTTAAAAATCATAGTAATTCGCTCATTACAAATATTAAAAAGTCATTATACATTTTTTTTTGTTTGTTTAACGATGTACTAGCCAATAACAATTTTTTCACCAACAAAAAAAAAACGTTTTGTACGTTTGAAAATGAACTATGATGGTCATACAATATTAATTTTTATATCAAATTCAATGTATTAAACATAGGTACTAAATTAAAAGTTAAAAAACTGATTTGATTTGTATTAAATAAAAAAACTAGTTAATCGCAATAGAATGTACAATATATTATATTTATTATAGCTATAGAACTTACATAAATTATGTTTTATACTTTTATACTGTATAGGTCCTTATTTAAATAATATTATTATTAAAAAAATATATAATAATATTTTATACGTTTCGATAAAATGGGTATAATAATGTGACGTGTCAACCATTAATGAAATATGTGTCAAATAATGGTTATGTATATTTTAAAGTGATGACTAAAATAAATATGAGGTGTATTCTTTCCTACCCTAAACGTTTGTTTGTACGTTTTGCACAGACGTTTTTGACATTTTCGATTGAAAATTGTCCCCGGTAACTGGTAAGACATTTGTGGCTAAACGAAATAAATCTCAAAGGCTTAAGTCAATAATTCAATATACCTCCCTATAACCTATGATAAAGTGGAGAAATTCAAGGAGAGTGGTATAGGTCAGCCACTTTATCATGGGACCAATGTCGTGGCGATACGCTTATGAGAATTTATAGACACCGTTGGACGTCCCGAACAAAATGTTTGGACCAGCTTAAGTATTGACATCCCAGGTCATAATTTACGGGTAATGTGATGCAAATAAACTTGTCGTATTTAAATAGTAATACTTCCCGCAATGATGGGAAATTTTAGGTTAAAAATATTATAATATTTAATAATAGGTTTGAAATGTTTGAACCGTGTACCTATATATTGTATATTGTGTATACAATTATTTAAACTATAAGATGTATACTATAACTATTAACTGATAATATATTACCTACTAATTTTATTTATTTTAATAATTTTAGATACTGTTGCAGGACACTTGGATCTCCAGAAAAATATATTCAGACCAGCATAAAGATTGGATTTACAGGTTATGATTTACGGGTTATGTGATGAAAATAAAATTGCCGCACCTAATTTAATAGTAATACCGCCCCTTGAAAGGAAATTGCAGATTATACCATGTAAAAAAAAGACCTGACTAAAAAACTAAATTATGCTACTTAAACGTATGACAAAAATTGTTAATATTAGATGATGAGTAAATAATTTAAAAAATATACTCATGTCAGCAAATTCCCAAGAATCATACACAAATTGGCTATTTTGAATTTATCCAAAAAAATTTAAATAAAATTTTAAAGTACTAATATTAAATAAATTATATATGGAGCGCTAGGGTCTCGAATGATAAATAAAAAAAAAAAATATAAAAATATTAATTAGAACAAAAGTTATTCCAAAAGTCAGTTCTATCTGTTATACTCTGTATAGTATAGAATGAGAGGTTTGAGTCGTGTATATTATATGTCAAATCTAAGCATATATTATAAACTGTAAAATGTATAATACTCGTACCTATACCTATATCTAAATTCCACAGGATATTCAATAGTAGTAATATTTATAAAAATATAACTACTATTTTTTTTTAAAATTAAAATAAAATGTTTTTGAAGAGCTTTCATATACGAATTGGAGAGTTAATTTTTTTGTACAGTCTTCGGAATCGCTTATAAGCATATTTATTTGAATATTATTTTCTTGTGATTATAATATATAACTTCATGAAAAAAAAACGGATATGATAAACCGTAATGTTCTTGTCTAGCAGCAATAAAATATATTTAAAAAAAAAATCGCATAAAATCACAGTAAACTTTTTATCGTTGTAAATATAGGCGCGTTTTGTTTATAAACATTGAAACTGTCCAAGCATCTCATTTATAGCGACAAGGGGTTTACATAAGACGGGGAAATGGCGATATTCAGTTTTAACTAAATTAATTCTGTGAGTAGGGAGGTAGGAAAACTTGGCGATAACTTGGTTGATAATCTTGCAATTCCACTAGCGCATATTTTACCATCCAACCGCCCGTGCCACCGTCTCCGGCCAATATTATAGGTGAACGTTATAACACTCTCAATGCACATGGTTATAATAATGTAAATTATTCAACCAAAACCCGAAGTGTGTTTGCAGCTATCAACTATCCCCCTGTCTTATACAAGAGGTCGTATGTGTACAGAATGTAAGTTTATGTAAATCATGGACCCCAGTGGTGTGCCATTTGATTCGGATGAATAATGCTCGATAAGTTTTCCTCGGCATGGAAAGGATGTCCGTCTTGCATAATTTTCTCGTCATAAAAAATCCAAATGGATAACACTAGTATGTTTTACATAATGTTATTATTTATTCATTAATGCTATGTAGTTTTAGACAAATATCCATTTGTTTTAAAAATAATAACAAGTTTACCAGTAAATAGTAATATTTAGATAGGTATATAATAGGTAATCGTTATGACGTATTGACGTTAAAATAATAAATAAAAATTTGTTTTCGATTTAATTCGACTTTGGGTAATTCATCGGATTGTAATTTCTCGTTCTACTGTGATCGAAATATTGTTCAATAAAATTGATTTCATTGAAAAATAAAACAATCCTATTATTATTTTGTTCGATATAAAAATATATTAATTAATTAATCAAAGTTATACTATTATAATATAATGATGGGTAGATAGGTATCTATACAGTTATTTATTTTGTTATCGAATTTGAATAATGGAGTTTCAACTTCCCATAACAAAGTATCATAAGCTTGTTTTACAAAATAAAACCATGGTAATAATATTATGTATAGGTACTCGTTATAATCATGGTACTAAAATTATGTATTGTGTATACCACGTCACGGCATGTGTACATATTATTATGCTTCGTACAGATCTGAGAATTAAAATAGATTTGGTATTACTTAATGAAATCTACTTACCTAGGTAGTTATTATAAATTATAACTGCTCTGAATAACTCCATTATTGAATAAGCGTTTTGTATATACTATTTTAATGTATAGTCTTCAATTGTAACTTTTTTAAACTGTCACCCAATTATATGAATACAATAAAATGTAACATATTTATTAAGATTTTACTTCAAATAATGTTATATAGTAAGTGTTTAGTGTATAATATAATAGTGAACTTACAATTGATCTATTATAAACACAATATTTGATGATATCTTTGGTGTACTGTTTCTACCAAGTCATACTGTTGATACAATATTATGGTTTTATTGACATTAAATATGATTAGCAATTATACTATTTTGTATATATTTTGCGTGAATGGATGGTAGTCAATAGTTATAACTTATAACAATATGATCAGGTGTTGTTGTTGGATGTATTTGCCATTTTAGTTATGTAATTATAAACATAATATTCACTATAACTATAGGTAAAGCGACGTTAATAATTATTGATTTAATTTTATTACTATCATAAATTAACTACATATAGGGAGTACTGAATGTCCATAGAGTGTACTTAGTATTTACCCTTACTTGTTTATTTTTGTAATTATTTCCTTATGGCATTTCATTATTGCCAATTATTGATTTTTTTTTAATGTTCTTTAAGTTTATTAAAACTTTGTACCATTTCCCAAGAGACCTGGTAGGTTTGCTTTATTTTATGATGTACTTTGTTCATTGAATTTTAATTTGGTATAGGTAGGGATTGCTAAAAATACGAGTATTATTGATGATCGAAAATTGGTGTTTTCATTTAGTGTGGCCTGTGAGTGATATTTCAAATATTGATCATCTACGTTATCAATTACAATTAAGGCAAAGCATTACAAGCATTAAATTAAAGTAATGTGTCCATATAAACTAAATCAATTAGAATTAATATAGGTACCTCCATGCTGTTTATAAAGTACAACGAAAACAATATACCGACCAACGGACTAAATACACTAAATTCTAAGCCAACAAACCGAAGCAACAAACAAAATAACATTTTTTTTTTTTTATTTAAATTGACTGTTTCATTCATTGTTTTTAACCTAACTAGTATAGATAATTCATTTTCATGTTCGACGTATGGATTTTCTGACATTATATTTTAAGAGTTTATGTAATATTGGGTTATTTATATTTCATATTTTATTTTTTTTTACTGGAATTACTGAAAAGTGAAATTGTTGCTCGCTTGTTCTTTATGTCGTCTAACCATTTCTTATAACAAGATATACGATTTAATACTTTATAAACGCCTAAAAGGTACGTAAAAACGATTGTCGTTTAATAAATGTTTGTGTTTCAAACACAACATGGCTCGTATGGTAATCAAACATTTTAAACTTTGAACGATATATGTAACAACTAGAGTCATTATATTAGCTTGTATGGGAATATTATGTTATATCTTTGTATTAAAAACTATGAACAATTAAACTTAGTTTTAAGGTAATTTTTAAATTTCATATAAAATTATAAAAAATAACAACTTAAAAAGTGGAAATAAAATGAGGAAAAAAAAGTGATCAAGTATATTATTATTATTATAGTCTGTACGCCGGTATTTATGAAGTATTCGATTCAAATAGTGATGAATGTCTCGTTAAAATTATAAAAATAGGAATACAAATCTGTCGTGTGCTCAGCACCTATACGAGTGAGGTGAGACGAGCGACCCATTTTCGTGTCATTGCACTATTTAACTTTTTTTCACTCCTATATACCTACACAAAAAAATTTTTAATTTAATTTCGCATCATGGGCCACTGTACTATTGTTATGGTTAAAAATAATACACAGAACAGCTTCATTAATTATTTGTAACACACTTTGTTAAATTAATTTTACAGACCGCGTATCGCACTTTACTGATTTGTCATTACTCATACGTTATTACACATTTTTGTGACCAAAACCGATAGAACAACCCACAAGCGCAGCAAAATTTAAGTATAATATATCACCTATATTAATTAATGTATAATTTTATTTGTATGTTTGTGTGTATAATTTTTAAATTAAAACAGAAAGACAACAAGCATTGTGCATAGTTTTCACACCTTTATCACGAGGCAATCTAAAATAAAAAATATTAACAATAAAAATTATAAAGAGATATTATCTAACTATTTCTAGAATCTAGACATTTAAATAATATAATACTTAAATGTTTAAAAGATAATTATATATAATTATAGTATTTCATAGTGAATTTTTGTATTTATTTTTATTAAACAATATAAACTGTATTTTTTACTTGATTGTTAGTTTGATATAAAATAAAAAATGTATAAAATAATTTTTAATATTAACGAATATATGATTGCAATAATAAAACAATAATATACATAATGTTATATTATGTATATAAATTAGGAAGTTACAAGCATCACATTAAGTTTAACTTTTATTTACAAGTAAAAGTTTGGATATATTTAAAACTTACTCAAATAGGTAAAAATAATAATATAGTTGCAATGAATTATTTTATCATAATCTTGTCATAGCAAAGTCATTATTAAAGCAAACGGTTAAAAAATAATTGTGAATTTTTGTTATTTATGATCTAAAAACGTCACGCATAATAATATTATTCCCAATTATTATTTTTATAACAAATTCACAATGTGGTATTTTTTTATTGACTTTTGTTTCATTAGTGACGTTGCAAATCTCTCTCGTGGGATAAAATCACGAAAAGATATTATTATTTTTTTTTCATTTAATTAATATGAAGAAGTCGTATTGATAATTAAAATGTAAAAATTTAGACCATACATATTATATTATCATAAATAAATTAAATAAAAAAAAAAATAACTATAAAATAGGTACCTACATATTGTATTTTTATACATGAATACTGCAGTAACATGCGGTTGGCCACAGTTGCCGAGGATTGTCTACAAAAATGAAAAAAAATACTGAATCGTTGTTTAAAGTATATTATAAAAAGATGGATCGAGTATAATATTATAATATTAGCTCTGTGCTCAAAACACAATATAGGAACAGTGTCATATTATATTTTGATATTAATTTGACATATCTTGTCAATCTTCGAGCAGTTTATTCACCTAATCGACATACGATACCGTATATATATTCGTATATTATTATATTCAAACCTTTTATCATTATTTAAATTTTTTCTCACTGACAATTTAAAATTAATTTTTATTTTCCTATAAATAACTAAGTGATAAATTTATCGATTAAAATGTTCACGTATAAAAGTTATAATAGTTCGTTTTCTGATTATTTTTGAGAGGATTGCTTAGTATTTAAAATATTCTTTTCTAAATTCTGTTGAGTTTGAAACAAAACGCTTGTCAACTTTATTGCATTTGTATATAATTTATTTTTTTTTTACGTTAAAATTTGTATATTGCACGTTTCGTTAAAAAGGTTCAGATGTGCTGCACGTGTGTACTTATACTGCAGTGACCCATTTCAGCTGTACAACAGTTTAATGTAAAAAAATATTTATATATATATATATATACTCCATACGAATGGCTGTCAAATAAGACATACCAAAAGGTTTATATTGTCCAAATTCCATAATAAACACGATATGAGTAATTCAAACTACCACCGAAGCGCTTTAAAATACAATCAATCAATTAAAGCGTTCAAAGTTTGTTTTAGATAAAGTGTATATTGTATATACTGCATATAGGTAATGTATTAGTGGGTATATCATGATATGTGGATTTTTAGATAGTATGTTTATCATAATAAAAGACTTCCATGCGTAAAATATGCGTTTATAATTTTATTACAACATTTTTTTACTAGGTAAATTATTTAATTATCATTTTGTCTATAGTTTGATAACGAATATTCGCGGATTTTCGAACTTAAAAAACGTTTGTAAAAATGACCCTAGTTTTAGTTATTTATAAATTTATAATTTCCATTAAAAATGTAAATCATATAAGTAAGTACCATCATATAAATTGCGATTTGGAGTTACATAATTATTGCTGATATAATATTCATTGAATAGTTTATATACATTGTGTAAATATAATTGTCTATCACCACATCCACCATAATAATACGAAAATGCCAAGCGAAGGGCAATCGAGCTTATAGAAATAATTTACTTATTAATGGGTATAATACGATTTAGAGATAAGACTGTTACATACTTGTACTACTCTTGTTCTTATTAATTTCATTTAGTATAGTCAAGTAAAAAAAATACCATTTAAGTGTAAAATACATATGTTTTTACTAAGTTTCTCTAGTTGTTACGTCTTGTCGAACAATAGTGAGGATCAAGTTAGGACCTAACCATTGTAACGGTCGGTGTTTCGTTGAACCAAAACGTTGAAATATAAGCAGATTAAAACAAATATTTATTTTAATACTGCGGCCTATTAATAATAACTCTATACGGAGGTACGTAAATTATTCTAAACATTTATTTATTTTTTATTTTTCGATTGTTTATAATGTTGTAATAATAATGGCATTCATTGAATTGTTAACGCATAAGAAACGCATACTTCCTATGTCGCGTTATAATATTCGTTGCAATTTTTTTTTTTTTCATTCTTAATATTAAAACTGATATAATTATTATTAAATTTATGCTCTCTGTTATAGTATGAGCATAATAAATTTAAGCTAACAGTATTAAAACAAGCGTAGTCATAAATCTGCGAATTGTGGCGTGGGTGGGTCGTAGGTTGAGCGGGGAGGGGGGAGGGTTGTTCCGTCCTGTGGAAAATGTTTATTATACGAGGCATAGATACACAGTTTTAACAATGATCCGATTACAAAACTTTTCGGGTTGAGCAAACGATAAAACGAAACATACATGCTTTATTTTTGCATAAATGTCACATATTATACGAGTGCAAGCAGTGGCACAGAGTTCAACTTGAATTTGTGCGGTTGTGGGCAAGGTAAGGCGAGGCGAGGTAAGGTAAGGCGAGGTAAGGTAAGGTAAGGTACAGGTGAGCTCGCGCCCTTCGCATAACATCACTACCCCCTCATCACACCCCGACCCGGCATTATTTCATGTTGTTCAGTGCCCACGGAGTGCAAGTGTTGTTAAACGTCACTATAATAATACATATAGTACGATAATGGATTTGGTAACATCAAAAATCGATTTGGTGAGTATTTTTCTCCGTTTGGAAACGTAACAGTTACACATAAAAATGACTGGAGGGGTTTATTTGTTAAAAAGGAGTTTAAATGTATACCTATAGTGGATGTTAAATGTTTTAACGGCATATAAATTTTATTTGGAGAAATTAAACTCTAAAAAGTTGACATTTGCTACAGGTAAATTCGTTCATAACTTCGTTATTATGCAATTATTTTTTTTTTAATTTGATCAGTTTTTTTCGAAAATAATAATAATTACTAATAACCGGGATTTATATAGATCTCATTAAAAAATATCGAAAAAATGAATCTTATAAAATAATATATTCCTATACATTGTGTCATGTTTTCAACATTAAATTAAAAAGTGTTACTTAAATATGTGTCGTCTGAAATTAAAACTAATTAATAATTCGAAGAAAACCTGCACAAATTTAATATTTTATAATATTTTTATAATACTTTGTTTCATATTTTATTGTTTATTTGATATTTTGATCATTGCTGCGGGTGAGAAAGGACAAATACTGTAGGTACGTTATATAATAAATGATCATCATTTTAAAATCTAGTAAAGTTAGTTAGTAAAGTGTTGTTATTGTTTTAATTTTATTAAAACGAGTAGTATAACAATATGCACACGTTTATCAGTCGATTGTGGGACTATAAAACAAACGATCAAAGAATGATAATAATAATTAAGAACACCATTTAGGGACCTAACTATGATCGCTTGGTACAGTTTTCCATAGGGCTAAAGCATGAAAACAAATTGTCTACATATATTGAAGACAGTAAGCTATTGGGCATACATCAATGTATTTCTTACAATTAGGTTATAGGAACATTGGTCGCAAGCTACAGTTGTGTACAGTCTAAGTTTTAACAATAAACTAGTTGAAAAAAAATATTACGTTAATTATTGCGCCATACGAGTTTGTAAAAACAGTAAATTACTTATTATTCAATTTCGAGAAAACAAATTACGAACGGTTTAAACTTGTCAAAATATTGTTGTGTCATCTATTTTTCCTTATAACTTTATCGTCATTAGAAAACAAAGAATGATTAAGAATTCTCGAAATTCATCACTTTAGTTTGTATAACTGTCGTATAAGCCTCTTTAAATTGTCGATGTTGTTATAACGGCGATGACGTACCTATAATAGAAATCTCTGAAGATGCATATTTGTCAATATCGTTTTGAGTATACCGGGAATTACCGATAACTTTGCTTGAGTTTGATAAAACTAAAAAAACTCAGTAAGTAGTATATCTCGATAAATTAAATTTATGATTTCAGTTTATTTGTTTGTTTAAATTTAAATTATTCGTATTGGATATTTTACTTCGTATAGGTATTTTGGAAATACGTGGAAATCGTTTTGTTTGTAATATACTATACATAATATTTAACTTAATATAGGAATCACACCATTGACAAGACCTGTATGAACAAATTACATTTTATGAACACTGTGTTTGGCATATTGTTGCAATACGATCGAATAATAATTATTGTACAAATTGTTTAGTTAGCCCAATTGGCTTTTATAAAATATTGAATATCGTGGTATATTATCGTCTACGTAACTTATAAACATAAAGTTTTTGACTACAGCTCTAGACATAATATTATAATCCAATTCAACTTCGTTACCGTAATGTTTAATACTATTTAAATTCGATATGTTATTGCTTATTATATAGCCTGTAAAAAAATAAAATTTCTTTGAGATTGGTGTAAAACGCAAATTACTAGGACTACATGCAATCGAGTTCCGTCGGATTTGACCAGCGGTAGAACGAAAGTAATTGAGTTATAGTTTAGTGTTACAATGTAGTTGAAAATTACTTACATGGTCGACATTTATAATCGACTTGAATGAACTTTGGGTGGCCTGGACAAGGATCGTATTTGCCCACAGATGGCTGAACTCTGCATTGCTGTTTTTTCTGACACGCCTCTACCACGGTCTGTAGCAGCGAATACTATAATAACATAACAATAAATTACCTCTGTATCATAATTGAAATGTTTACAACAGCGTAGGGTGATCTGAAAAGGTGTTTTGTATTTGACGGGATATTGTTTTTTAATATACAATTTGATACCACCAAAACATTGCCAAACTAAAAAAATGTTCAACATCTTTAAGATTATGTTGGCATTACAATGGTTATCAGTTTATCCCTATTTATTTGTAAGTAGTTAACACATCACAGAAGTCGTATAGTCATATAGGAAGTGTTAAATTAAAGTTCAATAGTTTTATGGAGAAATAAATATATAATATATATACTATGATATTATAAATAATTTATGGTAAATACTGTGTATAATAAACGTTTTAAAATATTTATTTTAATTACTCTTGTAAAATCGTTTTGAACATGACATGATAACATTATAGAGGATTAAATTAAATGCCATTGATCAATTTCTTATTAAATATTTACAACGTAAATATATTTCGTGTATATCACCGTTTATGCAATTTAAATTTTCCAATTTTCATAATTCATAAGTATAACTTGCCTTTAATTTAGTTGACAAATCGAAAAAATTCAAGAACAGTTTTAGTTGAATTGTTTATTTTTATAAACATATAAAAAAAAAGTAGTTTTTATTAAACGGTATAAATTACAATAAAAAATGTAAATAATACAATACAAATGTATGGTTTTAAATCAATAATGAGATATTATAGGTATACTATTGTACATTGTAAATAATATTTATGCAATATTCCGGTAGGTAATGTCTTAAATATATATATTTATATTTCACATGCAGATGTGCAAACTTTTTAATAAGCTAAAAACAGAATTGTTTTAATTTTATATATTCGTCTATTATTGTAACATAATCGTCATTCGTTAAAAACGTTTCATCTGTAATTTACAAATTCATAATACCTACGTATTGGTTTGCTCTTATCGAAATCATCCAGTCATATTTTAAATCCTCTTTCAACAATTGTGGTTTTTATTATTTAGCTAGTATGGTAAGTAATTGTATTACGATTAGTGCATTTTATATTATAATTATAATCATATAAATGTTTTTCTTTTTTCATCCGTATAGACAAATTATTGTTACGCAATTGCAATAGCGAGAAAGAATAAAATAAACATTCATTAATTATGTGTAACTTATTTTATAATAGAAAAAATTTGAATATTATAGCATTTGTACATTGTAATGTTATTTTTTAAATTCAAAATCTTTTAATTCAATTTTTAAGTACACTTTTATTTTATAGGAATTATTCAAATTTTTATTTTTTTTAACCGGAAAGTCACGTTGAATAATATTAATGTATATTTTGCTTTTCTTATTCCTTTATATTTATATACCTTGAGACAAGATTGCAATGTATAGGATTCTTTTAATTTAGTTTCATCTATTATTTTTTTTTCTTGTATTATAATAGTTCCTTAAGCCTCTAAATTATTAATATTGACCTATACGTTTCCTAATCAGTGATGCGTAATGCTAAATAATTTAATTTTAATTTAAAATTGTTCATATAAAATAAAATAAAATAATATATTTTTATTTATTCTTTCAAAAATATAATTCAGATTATATTAAAGAAATAATTGGAAATATATATAAAAAATATAAAAAGAAATGTATCTTATTTGTTGTTTTTTCTTATAATTTTATTAGCTTCTGGCATAAAATATTTTATTTTCACTTTATTGTTTCTGGGTATTATGGTGGTAAGAAGAGGGGATGCAAAAGATCTAAAAACATATTTTTTTGAGTGATCCGTAGTGTCTAAAATGTTTGAAATCACCGATCTAGAATAATATTATGTTTGAACTGACAACATAAAACATGTACGTTTAATATTAAATGGTACTTTATAAAAGCCATTTTCCGATTTTGTCAGTAGGTAGTTTATCCCACGAATGTAAGGAAAAACTAACATTGCAATTTGATGGTAAAATTTACACCATAAATTAATTACCTAGGTACAGTGAGTTTAATCAAAACAAAGTAGTTTAGATAAAGATATTCGTTTTTATAGAAATTGTAGTTTGAGCTTTAAAATTGAAAATTAAAAATACAATTTCACTTTTTTTTCTTTTACTGCAATTAATAAATAATTTTTCAAGTATTTTACAAACTTCAAACGCTGAATGCTCATTGCTTATCGTAGTCAATATTTCAGTATATATTGTTAGTAGATACCAAATATATTTGTGGTGTATGCAAAAATCTAACATTGTATTTTTACATTACTCTGGCTGGATGAATATTGCACTAAAATACCAACATTACATTTTGACATTTCAGTATGAGAAATGTGCCTGTTGATAAATTTTTATGCTCGATAATATATGTAAAATGTACATTGTAGCTACACACACAAATACACCTAAAGTTGTGCATATTCTGCCTATACAAAATGCGATGTCGCGTCTAGTAAGCATTTCGAGGGGTATTTCTAAGAAAATTCTGAAATAAATCTCAGGTCTGCTAAAAACTTAAATACTGTGAAGTGAATTTTGTTTTTTAAAGTTTAGTGTTCCGGGTGACAGCTCAAATAAATCTAGTTTTGTTTTGGATGTTTAAAATGTAGCTAAACATTGTTTATCTGCTTATAATAACAATTACGGTGCCTAATTATTAAACTTGAAAAAATAGTCAACGAATATGTAGATGGTTTAATTAGCTCGACGTTTAAGAACATATTTTTTTTCCTCAGATGGTCAGTGGTCAGGCAGACATACAGATAAACGAAGACATCGAGTATATTGGGTTTCGTGAACAAATCTGTTAGGCGTAAATGGCGTAAATGAAAGAGTCAGAAATGGCGAGAAATACCATTTAAATCGGTATTAATATTTAATACACAAATTGAAAATTACAATACATGCGATTAAAATATGAGCCATGATGTATGTACATTGTACAACGATGTACTTCTATCTGACGGGATATTTCTCCAACATACAATACGCATGCATAGTGATATATGATTCATCAACCATGCTCACAACCATTTAGTAGTTTAATTATTCTTTGTGAATACTTAAGTTTTTATGCCAATTTAGGAGTGTCCTTTCTATTTGAAATTATACTGATAAAGATGATTTTTAAAAAAATGTTCAATGGTGATGTTGGGTATACCTAAATCGGTATTTAACGATTAGTTTTTGAGTTATTTAAATATATGTACAGTGTAGGTACACTAAGAATAATAGTCCTTTATACAGATTTGAAATAAAATATAAAATAGGTGTAATATTTAGTCTAGTACTATTATTATATGCAGACTGCAGTTTTTACTAATTATAAAATGTTAATAAAATAATATTAATAGATCAAACCATCTTAATCCCAAAATCTACATAATTATAATCTGAACTTATTATAAGGGGTTATAAACCTTTAGACTACAACTTAAAATATTTATTCAGATGCATCATATTTTTTTAAAAGATCATTGGGAAATAAATGACGGTAAAAAAGTTCTCATTAAAAAAAATAAATGAAGCTTGTATATTGGACACTATTTCATTAGAACGATGAAGTCGAAGTATTTAAAATATGGTTATTAAGCAGCCTAATAAACAATTCCAATAGTCAGAACTCAAATGGGTGTATAAATAAATGGTAAAAGTAATAGTTCATGATTGGTGAACTACTCTGTTACAGTACAGTAAGTTTTACACAAATCTAAAATATTTTTTTTTATCTCTCGTGCAATTTGTAAACAAACTTCTCGAACATAATATAATATTTAATTTTTATTCTTATCGTTTACCCCATTGTTTCATTTCATCGATTTTATCAACTAACGTTGAATACACTTATATTTTACGACGGCAATTATGATGGTAATGATAAAAGCTGTGAAACAAAATTGAAAAAGTAAAAGATTTAGGCATTAAAAAAGAAAACTTTCGTAAAAACTGGCTCGTCAACGCTAAATGGTAAAATGTTGTAATTTCCAATTGTTCTCAAAAATATTTGATTCAATATGAAATTATGAAATACAATTTGCAATTTCAAGTAAATACGTTTTGTGCTTATTAAATTACAACTATAAATAAATTATGTTAACTAAGACAATGTGGTATTTTTATATCTGAATTGATCTGATTACATTCAATAATACATGGCGTGATTTACATTGTTTGTTTGATACCTCATACCTATAGGTTTTTTTTATGATTATTTCGTTAAATAATACGTACTTGTGAAATACAAGTACCGGTGTTCACAAATCATAATAGCGTTAAATAATAATATTCATGTTTGGGAATTGTTATAACTTATAAGAGGCAATTGTATAATTAATAAGGGTGTAATTTACTGTGTTTTAACTTAATAGTTGTAATTCATAATACGCAATAAAACATGGAATTAAGATATTATAAAATATTTTTTTTATTTGATTCAACAAGTAAATATTAAAATATGTACTAATATATATTGATGCGTCTATTTATTTTTGTCTTACTCATTTACTGTGTCGATATATTTCTGTCTTATAATTTTTTATTCATACAACTCACAAATAATCTATTATAAAAACCAGCAGTAAGTATAAGGACGATTATTTACTACGATGCCATTAAAATAATATATTTACTTAATATACTTATTACATACTCTGAAAGTCTGATCAGTGAATACATTGTACAACATTAAGTTAACGCGTAATTAAAACTATAAATGTGTCAGCTAAAATTATGGAATAATACGTAGACGTTTATATTATATTGGACTTGGTGTGGTTATACTATGTAGGTATTTTATATTATTTAAGTTTCTACGTCAAAAACTTAATTTAATTTGATTTATTTATTTAGCACTTTATATTACATGAAATATAGTAGAAAAAAGTTTGAAATTTATTAAAAATTTAAGTGAATTGGCATATACACAAGAAAAATAACACATACACTCATTAAACTTATTACTTATATATTATATAGGTAGTTAATTAAGTAAAACAACTGTGGTAAATGTCTTCTTTTAAATATGCTAATGCATAGCTGTAATGGTAAACAATAGAACAATTGAAATAATTATACTATAACACTTAATAAATTAAATACATTTATTCATAACGAAAGACTGTAGTTTGTATTATTTTGTGAATGTTTCAAAAAGCTATGGAAACTATAACTTTGATCGTTAGCCGAACATAATAATTACAGAACACATAGCAATAGACTTTGGACTAGATCTTAATTAGTATTCTACAATTGTTGTGAAATCTATACTTATGTTTCATGTAACCTATTTAAAGACGTGAAGCATGTATCATATAAATGGTTTTTTAGGACTATCATTAGTCATTACCTATCTAATTAATAATTTATTGGGAAATTCTGAAGCAGATAAAAATTGTAAGTTTAAATACTCAATCATAGTTTTGCAGCTGATGATATTGAGTATTAAGTTAACAATTTTGTATTATATTACATAATATTAATATATATTATAAACATTCTAAATATAATATGATACCTACCTATATTAGTTATGCTAGCAATATTATTACTATAAAATAATTGAATATAAATTATGATTTGTTGTTTAACTTTTATGAATAATTATATAGTTACGATGACTATCATCATTTACCGAAATTAATTGATAATAATTATTGTTAGTTTATAAAATATACGTTATTCTTATTCTTATGGTTTATCTCTATAGGCCATTTTGAGACCACCCCATCATATTTACATTCAATCCTCGAATTTTGCCTATAAAGTGCTCGTGTTTTCCATTCTGGTTCTCCATTCAGGGGTTCTAAGTATTTTTTAATTATATCTTCAAACGGGGTCTCCCAATTTATCTTTTTCCTATTGGGGATTATCTTTCATAATCATGCGTTAAAGTTGGTTTAAACTTTGCCACAGCCCACTATAACCGTTGTCGGCTCCTGATAGTGTCAATATGTTTTGTTTCTGGAATTCGAGTCTCCCTAACTCATTATCTTCCCTTGGATTCCACCATTTTCCCGTCTCTTCATATTTTACTTTTCCGAAAATCTTCATTAAAATTTTTCTTTTAAAAACCACCAGTTTCCTTTCCTCCATCTTCATTAGGGCCAAGTAAAGTATTCACACAATAAATGATTACAGGGCGTATTAGTGTAATATACAGGTAATTGTTTTTTAATTTCTCTTTACATTGACCACGACCTAAATAATATCTTCGTTAGTCCATATAAGCATGTTTTGTTTCCTAATAGAATTCTCGATGTTTTTTTTAGTCAATCTTAATTTTTATGTCTATATCAAACTTAAGCACTGCTGAATTCATATTTATTATCGAAATTTAAGGATAAAAATATTTCCACACTGTCTCGTCACCTAATGACTATGAACTCTGATTGGTCCTCATGTAACCTATAGCCCAACTTTCTTCGCCACTTCCTCAAGTTGACTGAATAAGGATTTTAGACTATTGTGTGATATGTCTATGAGTACCACATCGTCCCCGTATGCCAACACTTCCATGGAAGACTTCCAAAGTTTAACCCTCTTCTGCGGTTTGCTATCGATTCCTCTTATTACTTTCTACAATATTAAACTAAATAGAATATGGAACATTGAATCCCCCTGTCTCACCCGATATTTCATTGTATCCTAATTAAATACAATAGGTTTTATAAGTATTAACATCATTGTTATTGGCTTGATAAAATGTTATGTTTTTAAAAAATGCATACATTATTGTTATCTCCCAACAATATAAGATATTTTAGAACTCAATAGTATAGACTAAAAATGTATGAATATTTTTTATATAATATTTTGCAGTAAAAGAATTTCACAAATTTATCCTTTTTTACATAAAAATATTGACGCCTTAAGTATAAATTTAAATGCATATGATGGATTGTACGGTATTAAAGAACTCACATATGGACAATGATTAGATTATACTCCATTATATTATTCAGTTACAGTGTAAATTATGTTTATTTGAACTGACATAAATATTTACTATAAATAAGTACCTATTGTACCTACTGTTACATGATGTATGGTAACTATTAAAATTATTACACTACTAAACAGTAAATAAAGACACGAATTTTTATATTTTTTTTCAATCGATTACTTGAAGCATTCAAAGAAACAATTATATAGGTACAGCCGTACAAGTATTATGTAATTGTAGTTATTATTGTAAATGGATTCACAAAACGAACTGAATTTATATTAAAACTTCGTATTTTAAACTATAGTATTTAATATTAGCTTACCTTAATTGGCGCAGAGAAATTTAGAGTTTACATATAATTTTATAAATGTAAATTCTTTGGGAACAATTTATTTAAGATTTATTTTATTGATTAATATTATGATAATAATGATTATTAAATGATTATTGATTGTTAAAGTATCAATGTAAAAATAAATAATAGACATTTGATAAAAAAAAAAATAAAACAATAATTGGTTAGAACGTTATAATTTAATTCGTAAAACCAAAATATTTTGTTAAAATAAATACAGTAATTTATAATTATAAAAAAAGTGTGGCCGCCAATTTTTCCCAAACTATACATTCGTCTATAAAATACTAAAAGAAATGATCGGCAAGTGCAATTCGCAACGGCTAGTATTATTACTTTATGAATTAAAACAAAATATTTGTATTTTTTAACCAGCATACCATAAATATAACTGTTTTTTACACAAGGCATTTCAGAATTTTCCATTTTTCTGGAAATCTACTGGGAAATTCCAAAAATGACATGTATAAAGTACCATTTGTGTTGTTCCCCATTATATAGGGGTGCCATATGCAACTTTTGGAGCATTCTTCCTACCCAGAAAATTGGTTACATATATTTTAAAGCTGAAAATGCATATCATCACACATAAAAAAAAAAGATACTAATTTGTCCACATTTGCCCGACGGTTATTAATGGAAACATCTTGATATCATATCCCGGTCATATTTCGAAATAATACGGTTTGCCTGCATGGTTTGATCTGGCTGATCGCCAAGTGCGTTTCCTCGGGAATTTCAACCGTTTTATAATATTATATATTATACAGTGTAAGGCAGAAATACTAAGCCATTAAAAATAATATAGAAATTCACCGCGATAATGTTATTTGATTTAATATAGGAACCATTAAAATATAATTTAATCATTTTCAAACACGACCAATCAATTTTATATTTTTATTACCACACGTGTATATTCATAATTATTATCGACGTAAAATGTAAGGAGTTTAAATATAACAGTGGCTTAGTCATTCAACTCTATACTGTGTAATATACCCGGTCTTTCTGTGATTATGTAAACACGGATTTCAAAGTTTAAACATTTTCATAAAACGTGAAATATAAGTTACATAACGTAAATTTATACCATATACCAGCTAAGGTAACCCCGTCGTCATATATTACAAATGTTACGTCCGTGTTATAGGTATGGGTATGACAAAAATAAATGTATAATATTATTCAACATAATGTTATTATTTTAGATTCTGAGCGGAACGATGAATGTATTGATTTTATAATGATGTGTGTTTTTTTATTTTTTTTTGTGTCTGTCATTACCTTTTAGGACAGTAAAAATACTTCAATTGTCTTCAATAGTACCTTTTCTGATAAGAAAGTGAATGTAGTTGGTACTTTGGGGGGTCAAAAGTTAAAATTTCTCAGTAGTTTTCAAGAGCACCGTGAAAAACAAATGAAAAATTAAGGAAAAAACGGGAATTTTTACGGAAAACCAATTTTCGACATAATCGATTTTGGTTTTTGGTATAACTCTAAAATAAATGACCGTAGAAACATGAAATTTTGACCGAATGTTTATATAAGCATTTTGCATTGTTACAATAATATATGAAAAATATTAAAAATCCGTAGTCAAAAATTTTTTATATAAGCATTTAAAGTTCACATTTTGACAAAATACGTAAAAATGACGAAAATGTGCAATTTATTTTGAGTTAGAAATTCATAAAAATTTTTCTTTTTAAATCTAAGGTTTGAAAATGTAATACGAGATTCCTCTTAAGGTTGCCTAATTTTATCAATAAAAAAAAGTTTATAAGCATGTCAACATAAATTTTTATGAGCATTTTAATTTAAAATTTGTACAAGATTAGATATTCACTCGATTTCTCATGTAGCGATTTTCTTATTTTGTTGCAATTCCTAAACAAATAACTGTAGATACATGAAAATTTCACTGAATGTTTATATAAGCATTTTCTATACACCATCTAATTTTTAATATATTTTGACTGTTTTTCAGCTTTTTACGGACGATTTTAATTTTCAAATTTTTTAGTTTTTTTTTCTATTAATATCAATTAAATTTTATTTGTTGGGCCAAAAATAATGAAAAATTAATGCAAGGCTCCTGAAATATTGTTAAAATAGCAATTGAAAAATATTAAAAATACATAGGCACAATTTTTTTTTATAAAGCATTTAAAGTTCGAATTTTAACCAAATTCATCAAAATCTCGAAAATTATAAACTTTTGTAATTATAAACAATTATAAAATGGTACTAACCTAACCTAACCTAACCTGTACAGCAGAGCGACATCCACTTGACCCCCTTTTTTTTCGTTTTTTTTTTCTATAAATGTCAATAAAATTTTATTTGTCATCTAAAAACCAATTTATACTTTTTTTGATAATTTAAACATAGTAATTAGTGTTTGTTCTTGTATGTGATAAACAGTAGGGCTGTTGAAATATTTTTTTCATCAAGGTTTAAAATTTTTTAAATATTTTAATTTTATAATTTTGCAAGATTTAATACGCAACACTATTATAAAAATAAAAAAGGAGATAAATTAATGTCGCTCTCTTCTACAACAGAATAAGTGATCACTGTTCCTGTAATGGATTGTGTTAGATTTTATCCAATGATTCTAATATAATTGAATAAGAAAAACGATTCTGAGCGAAGACGGTCAGTCAGTCTATAATATCTTACTAAGTCTAAAATGTATTTGATGATATTATTGTGAATAAAGTAATTAATTTTAGTATTATAGGCATTAGTATTTACTATAGTTGGTTAAATTCATTTTTCTCAAAAATTATATTTTAAAATGCCATTGCGTGTATATAAAATATAACAATATATTCTAAAAGTTTCATATACCAACAAATAATATTTTTGAATTATATCAAAATAACTAAAATCATTATTCTTGGTTTAAATATGAAATTTTGTCTAAATTTGAAATTAAAATGTCTGTAAAAAATAAATGTGTTGATATATTTTTTAGATTTTTTGGTTACAGTATGATTTATTTATGAGAATTTTTGTTTTAAATTTTCAACACTTAGTTATAAAAACTGAACATTTTATAATTTTTTAATTACAATGATTTATAATTTTCGAGATTTTGACAAATTTTGTCAAAATTCGAACTTTAAATTCTTATAAAAAAAAATCGTGCCTATGTATTTTTAAAATTTTTCAACTGCTATTGTAACAATATATCAGGAGCCTTGTATTAAATTTTCATTATTTTTGGCCCAACAAATAAAATTTTATTGGTATTTATATAAAAATAAACTAAAAAATTGAAAATTGAAATGGTCCGTAAAAAGCTCAAAAACAGTCAAAATATATTCAAAATTAGATGGTGTATAGAAAATCCTATTATATACATTCAGTGAAATTTTTTATGCATCTACAGTTATTCGTTTTTGAATTGCAACAAAATAAGAAAACCGCTACATGAGAAATCGAGTGAATATCTAATCTTGTAAAAATTTAAACTTAAAATGTTCATAAAAATTTATTATGACTTGCTTATAAACTTTTTTTTATTGATAAAATTAGGCAAACTTATGAGGAATCTTGTATTACATTTCAAATCTTAGATTTAAAAAGAAAAATTTTTATGAATTTCTAACTCAAAATAAATTGCACATTTTCGTCATTTTTACGTATTTTGTAAAAATTTGAACTTTGATTACCTATTAAAAAAAATTGTGACTACAGATTTTTAATATTTTTCATCTGCCTTTGAAACTATATATTAAAAGCCTACTATTAAATTTCCAAGATTTTTACCCAACAAATAACATTTTATTGACATTTATGGCAAAAAAAACTAAAAAAATTGGAAAATGAAAATGTCCGTTAACAGCTCAAAA